>JARYGA010019042.1:0-25749 GCA_030545235.1 Helianthus tuberosus
CGAATGTGTAGGAGCAGTGGCTTACAAGTTGAACTTACCTGAAGAGCTCAGTGGTATTCACAATGTATTCCACATCTGCAATCTAAAGAAATGTCTAGCCGATGAATCGCTAGTCATACCACATACAGATGTGCACATAGATGAGAGCTTGAAATTTGTGGAAAAGCCCTTGTCGATTGAGGATCGACGAGTTAAAAAGCTTCGGAGAAAGCATGTACCTATCGTAAAGGTTAAATGGGATGCCCGCAGAAGTCCCGAATATACGTGGGAGGTGGAGTCTACCATGAAAGAAAAGTACCCTCATTTGTTCCAGTAAATCTCGAGGTCGAGATTTCTTTAAAGGGGGTGAGGATGTAACACCTCGAAAATTCGTGTCCAATAAAATAAAGACACATGTCATGTAAGATAAACGTGTCATAAACCCAGATCAAGTTAAAGGATGGGTGGTAGGATTAAAAGTGTCGACATGTTAAAAATACCTCTGAGCGACCTACTTACAAATCCCAAACCTTAATACATCCCATAAACCTTCAACATGATCAAATCCTGTTAAATTGATAATCTAAATCGGTATATGGATTTAATCTTATGATTCTTACGACAAGTCCCTTAAAGCATTCAACACAAGAGTCCAAGATGTGTAAGTACATGCAAAGTCTGAACACTTGGTCCCCTCTACTGGAAAGAAACATAAAAATTCGAATTTATGAAAGTTGCATGGTCAAAGATCCTAAAATTTACAAATTTTTGTCCTCTGATGAAGGCTTACGGACCGCAAAGGCTAACCCTTACGGCCCGTAAGACTGGTAACTGGGCATTTCAGACGAAAGTCGGTTACGGACCGCAAAACCAAAAGCTTACGGTCCGTAAGAGACTCTTACGGTCCGCAAGACTTAAAGCTTACGGTCCGTAAGACCGTCGCTGGCAGCAGAAAATGGACAACTACCTGTTCAGCCTGTTGCACCGCCTTACATGAGTGGTTTTCGAAATCAGGGACTTGGCAACTAGTTTTTGGCATCATAGGGACACCTGGGAACATCTTGCAACATTTATAGACCTAGGTGTGATGATCTTATGGCAATTAGCTCACTATATAAGAAGAACAAGTTGCAACATTTTTGTCACTCATTTTGCAACTCACTTCAAGGACTTCTCTGGAGCTCCTCTGATCAGCAACAAGCTTCCCTTAAGTTCCAAATCATACTTAGGACCTTTGTAAGCGTCCTTAATTCTTTTTAATTCAGTTTAGCTTAGTTAATTAGCTAAAAGTCAAACCGTCGTAATTAAGGTTTGACTTCGAGATTAAATAAGATTTGTTCAGTCAAATATCGAATTGAAAGTACCTATAAGTAGATAATTATATGGGTAATAAACCCTTAAAAGGGTACTCTCTGATTCCCACCCTAACTAGGTCAATTGTCGAGTCAAACTTGATATTAAAAAGTCAACAGAAAGCTTAAATTCAAATTAATGCATAATTAGCAATATAGAAGCTATGCAACCTGTTTTATCATTAATATAACTTGGTAATTAATGTAAGAACATGTTCAACCCGACAATTTTCAGTTTAGGCTCGGTTCGGAACCGAAAGTCGCATAGTTTGACTTTCGCTGTGACTTTCAGTTCTGACCCAATGTAGCATGTTTTAGTAATGCCTTAGAGCTTTATTTGGACCAGGATATATATTAGTATAACCCTCTGTGATTGTACACCTTGATTCAATAGTTATCCGATTCGTATGCATGTTCCCGTTAATTGCTTATATGTTGACTATTATGCCCATATAACCTTAAAACGTGATTTTTGAAAATGTAAAAGAGTAGAAACCTTAGTTACTGATTTATAAACTTGCACCTAAAATTTGACATCCATTTGATGTCTAGATTAGGAGTTATGCTCATTAGCGTAATTAGAAAGCTTTTTGGTAATTAAATGGCGTAATTAGCATATAGCCCATCTAAACCCGATTTTTAATACCAAAATTTTTACCCACTGATATAAAATAATATTTTGGGATTTTTGGAAATTTTTAATTATTTTTAGGCTGAGCATAACTTAGAGTTCTAAGCTTGATTCGGTAATTGCCGGTTTTGCCCTTTTAGGCTATAAAATGAATTTTACAAATCCTTTTGACCCCAAACCTTTTGCTACTGATTTTATATGATAAATAAAATATTTTGAGCCTTCTGGAATAATAAAAATATTGGCTTTATATATAAAACCCAGAGATGGCTCCAAATCGCCTTTTTAAGCCTTTTTAACGCATAGTATGTATCAAAACTATTTAAACATATAAGGATTGATACCTACTGAGATTTTAAGTAAATTGTTATATTTAACAGTAAGATAAATTTTTAAACTCAGGTTTCCAGTTTTGACCTTTTAGGCTTAAGTAAAATTACCAAAATGCCCTTTCGGTGCATAGTATGGTTAGAAATGATAAATTTCGCATATAGGTTATACCCTACTGATATAACTTAGTAAATTAATTATTTTTACTGATTTCAACAGACCCAAAACTCATAATTATATTTAAACTATTGTATAACCTTTAAAATGACCAAAGTACCCCTACGGGGCATAGTTTGAGTTTAAATCCATTTCGGGGCATAATAGAAGATATTTTACTGATGTCACAACATATTTAAGGCATATTAACTTAGGAAACTTGAAAATGACTCATTTGGTTACTCGTTACGCACGTTTCGCGTTCGGATCGGCTTATGTAACTAGTTTACATATATTAGCCGAAACGGGTCAAACCTTATCATTTTTGTCTCAAAATCCAGAATGTGTTTAGTTTACCCGTATTATACAAGTCTTCAAATTTGTCGGGTCTAAATCACATTCTATCCCGGTCTTCGCTTAGTCGTGCGTTTGAACCGTATCTTCCTTTTAAAACTAACCGGTCTAAGTTTAGGCTTAATAAAAGACCCGTTAGAAGTCTAATAGGTTATTATAAACCTTTGTTCTAGAATAGGAGAACCAGTAAAAGCTACCTGCATTTGCTAATTGTGAACATTACTTGCAAAGGTAAATACTCTTAACTTATTTTCCCTATACGGGCTTGGGATACGGTATTATAATAATACCGCTTGGTCGGGTATGTGATCATTTAAATCGGATTGTGATTAATGTAATTACATAACTCGTTTTATTCTGTATTATTTGGTGTATGGCCTTTGGGGCTTAAATGACCATGTCCCGGATATCCTTGGCATCATTCAAAGAAATGGCCACGACCTAAGCACGGGGTGTAGGCGTACACCTGACAGTTGCATTATGTAAAACTGGTAATCCACTTAAAGGAAATAAACCTTGTGGGCATTATACCTGTGGCGTGTCTGTTAATCTAGACCGGCCCTACAAACCGGCCCTAATGGACGACAAATAAGTAAAACTGTATACAAGATTATTTTTAAATAATTGTCCCAAGTTATAAAAGATATTTTGCCTAAGTGCATTCAAATTAATTTTTAAACTCTTTTCAAAATGAGTCGGTTAAGTTGTATTTACCAGTGTAAACTGGCGTATTTTTCCAAAAAGGCTAAGTGCAGGTACTATACGTAATAGGCTAGCTACTCCAGGCATCATTAATCAAGTCTCGCAAGCTCTAGATGTCAAAGTCTGCTGAACAGTTTTCCTTTTTATTTGATCCGCCTGTGCATCTGTTTCAACTGTTTGTGATACTTAATATTACAATTTTATTTGGTTGAAATAAATCTATCTTTTGCTTCCGCTGTGCATTTAAATATTGTGTTGTTTGACTATGATGATATCAACTACGTCACGATACTCCCCACCGGGCCCACCAGTAATACGTGGAAATATCGGGGTGTGATAGTTTAAGGGCTTGCCAATGAGATTGTCTAGGTGTGTGCATGAATTGGGAGAGTTTGTTGACAACAAATGAGATGTCCGGTCGAGTAAAGGCTAGGTATTGTAAGGAACCAAAAAGTTTTCGGTATTGGGTGGGATCAACGGTGGGGGTGGAGTTAACCGGAAGGAGGGGATCGGATACACTCATGGGAGTGAGAACATCCTTGGCACCATCCATTTTGAATGTCGTAAGAATGTCATGAATATGGCGATGTTGAGATAGAAAGAGGCCTTGAGGTGTAGGGATAACCTCAATGCCTAGGAAGTGATGAAGAGAGCCAAGGTCCTTGATGGAGAATTTATGACCGAGGGAGGTAATGAAGGTTTCCAGAAAGGTGTTGTCACTACCGGTTATGACAATGTCGTCGACATAGACTAGTAGGTAACATGTGACACCTTGACGATTGTAGATAAATAGATATGGATCAGATAAGAATTTCCGAAATCCGAAGTGCAAGAGGAAGGCAGTGAGTTCATTGTACCATGCCCGCGGGGCTTGTTTGAGCCCGTATAGAGATTTTCGAAGTTTGCAAATGTGATTTGGAAACTCCGAGTGGGCAAAACCCGGTGGTTGTACCATGAAAACATCCTCGTGTAAGGTACCATGGAGGAATGCATTGTTGATGTCAAGTTGACGTATGACCCATTGTTTAGAAAGAGCAATAGATAAAACGGTACGAATCGTGACTTGCTTTGTGACCGGGCTAAAGGTGTCAAAATAATCTTTGCCTGAAACCTTTCTCAACAAGGCGTGCTTTGTACTTGTCAATGGTGCCGTCGGCCTTACGCTTAATCCGAAAGATCCATTTACAGCCAATAACATGTTGGTTGGTTCGAGGAACGAGCTCCCATGTTTGATTGTGTAGTAACGCATTGAACTCAAGATCCATGGCATGGCGCCATTGAGGATCTTTCATTGCTTGTGTGTGGGTTGTTGGTTCAAGTGTAGGAGGTATAGGGTGGAGGGAGGTGGAGTATATGAAGTTTGGGTTGAAATATTTGCGGTTGGGTTTGGGCTGCCGTTTGGCTGGAGAAGGCGAGGATTGGGCTGTAGTGGAGTGTTTGGTAGATGAGGGATTGGATGGGGTGTTGGTGGGAGTGGAAGTGGAAGTGGTGGCGGGGGGTGAGGTCGTAGAGGAGAAGGGTGGTGAAGTGGGAGTATTCGGTGGTGTTGAAGTGGGGTTATCGGAGGACTGATTTGGGTCTGTTGAGGGTGGAGTGGAGGGTGATGTTGAGGACATGTTGGGAGAGGGTGGTGGGGTCGGTGAAGGACTCGGTGTGAGGTTGGATGTCTCGGGTTGGGATATATATAACAACCCTAAAGAAAACCGACACCCTCGAAATATTTTCCGACACCCTAAAAATATTTAAAATATCCCAATATGTCCCTAAAAACACCCCATACGTGAAAACGGGCCCCGAATACCATTTAAATTATTAAAATTAATTAAAAATAGAATTTTTGGAGCTGTCGCGGGGCGCGTAAGCCACCCCGTTAGCTTACGCGGGCCGCGAGCGATCGACAAACGCGGCCTCACCCGGTGATGACACGTGGCGACGCGTGTTGAACCTATTGGATGACCCGGATCACCTACGCCTAGACCCCCTACAAGGCGGGCCATGTAGCCCCTTGGCTACTCTTACGCGGGCAGCGAGAAAATCCAAATCAGGCCCTATAAATTTCGACGAAGGGCTTTAGTCCCAAATCGTTCATCTCTTGACTTTCTCTTTCAATTTCTTAATAGTAGAAGCTATACTCGGGTATAATACCCCCCTAAATAACGAAGTTCTGCTCCGTTGTAAGTATCATAACCCCTGGATACGTATTAGATACTCTGCCCGATTGATCTAGGGTTCCGTAACGACTGTCGTGGTTCTGCCCGACGTAGTCGTTGGAATGCCGTCTCGGGGAGGGTATTATTAATGTTAAAATGGGTTATTATAGTAACACGTGTGCATTTGTGTAAATTATAGATTATTCCCAGGAAATCCTTACTGAAAACCTAAGACAGCAATGTGAGTAATCTCCTTTTTGTAAATTGTTTTTACAAAACCTCACTTAATTAATTATATATTAAGCAGTTATTGAGTATTTGTAAGGATACAATTATCGTCGGTATGTTGGGGTTTTGTATACAAAATTAGTTACTACCTTGCGAGGAGTAACTTTTCCACAAGTCGGGTCTGACAGTACCGTGGGTGGTAATTGGTATAACTTGGAAACAAATGTAATTGCGAGACCGCCCTCAATACTGTACAATGGTTTTTATTTAAACTTGATTAATTTGGGATTCACTCACCAGTATTTCCCACTGACAAAATATTTTTAAACGTGTTTCAGGTAACAAAATGTGAAAGCCAAATAGAAGTCAGCTGGACAGCACTCAAGGCTTGGAAAAAGTGGCAATAAAGTTACCTAAAAAGAAATAGATGTTTTATTAAATAAAATAGGATTTATTCCTATGAAATTGTGTGTACTGAAAACTTGGGTTTTTCCCAAGTGTTTAATCTTATGAAAATGTGGTATTTTACTCTGATAAAATATTTCCTAACTACGGTCCTGATGAAATTTCCGCTGCCAAAATTAGACAATACCAGATACCACCGAAACTGGCCGCGGCCGTCCGTTCCTGTATTTTTATAGGGGGACGGGGGTTGCGACAAAAGGCGGTATCAAAGCTAAGCCACTGATTCAGCCACAGAAGTGTTCTGCTGACACCAAAATTCAAATTGTTAGGAAATAAATTATGGGAATACGTGCACAATTGTATTTTCTTATTATGTGTTATTTGACTATTTGTTAGTTTACTGTATGAGCGACCAAGGACCATCTGATGCGTACCGTCAATTGTCTGGTTTGCCTAGAAGCGAAGGTGCCTCTTCTCAGCCTGCCCTCTCGGGGTACTCTGCTGATACGGAAGAAGGAATATTCGTGTTTAAGGCTCAGTCTGAAGAGCCATTCCCTCAGAAGAAGAGAGGATGGTTCAGTAGGGGAGCACATGAGCGTAGGAAACGTATGAAAAAGTTACAAGACCAGAGAGTACTAGCCGCAGCCAAAAGAGAAACCGATACCTATGCCCAGGACATGCTTAATAGGGGTATAGCCAACATTCACATCTTAGCAACCACTGCAGCTGACCCTAACCTGGAGCAAATGTTAGCACCCCAACCACAACCACCAATTCCTGACCAACCGATGGAGATAGAAAACCTTGAAAATGAAGTAGAAATGCATGATTTTAATCCGGAAGAAATACCTAGGGTACCCGCACCAAATCCCTTAGACCCAAATTACGACCCATGGTGGGACGACAATAGGGACTATGTGCAATGTTACCCGATACACGAAGACATGCCCATGCAGAACCTAGGAGCCTACCCAGGGTTAGATCCTCTAGATCCCTATTACGATAATGATGTATTCATTAGGGAGATTCTAGAAAATCCTTACCCATACCAGGCCACTATACCTCCGTACCAGTAACCCGCACCCCAAATTCCGAACCTAGTCCTAGAACCTGCACCCCCAATGAGTGCTGAAAACGTACAAGAACTTAGGACATTTGGTGAGGAAATTTTAGAAAATAGTGAAAGGATGAGACAGGTGGGAGAGCGACTCGTCTGTAAGTACGACGAGCGCAATATGGATTTCTGGATGAATCCATATCCGTAGAAGTGATGGTAGAGAAGGTTATAATAATAATAATAATAATAATAATAATAATATAATATAATATAATATAATATAATAATAAAATATGTGTGTATGTGTATGAAAAAAAAAACTACGGATGCCTATTACTAGTAGTGTAACTTTAAATTTCAGTCGGTATTGTAATTTTAATTTCAGTACTGGTGTGTAATAGATGCATATTATATGAATAGAGTAAAGTCGCAATGATCGACGCTTTTGACCAAAATGCGTGTCATGTGATTGGCTATATTAAATATTATTTTGTGATATTAATACGTGGTAACTGTTAAAATTCAGATGGCCGACGAAGGGAATCAGGAAAATCTGAATAATGATAACCAGAGTAACATTAACTTGGTTAACGAGAATTTGAACACCAACAATAACAATGGAAACCAAGTGGATAATAGTGTCATCCAACACATAGTGGCACAAGGAATTATAGATGCAATGCCATATATTCATTGAAGTGTTAAGGATGCTGATAATAAAAGTAGACATGATAGCAAGCGACCATCTGAACCTGCAAACAGCGTGAACAATGGACCTGTACTTCAAGTGCCCATTCCCAAAAGAAGAAGAACCATGCCTTATGGTTGTTCTTATAAAGAATTCTGGTCCTGCAAACCAATAGAATTCTCGGGCAATGAAGGACCCATTGCAGCTCTACGCTGGATAGAAAAGACTGAGGCTGTTTTAAAAATAAGCAAGTGTGCTGAAGAAGACATGATAATGTTTGCTTCTAATCTATTTAAAAACTCAGCCTTAGAATGGTGGAACACTATCCTCCAGTCAAGAGGAAGTGATAGGGTATACAATATGGAATGGGAAGAATTTAAGAATATGGTAGAAAGGAAATTCTGCCCTCCCAATGAAAAAGGAACAGATAGCAAATAAGTTCCTAAACCTTAGGATGACCGTGGTAGATAGTAAGGGGTATACTACCACATTCTTTGAATATGCTAGAATAGCACCAACCCTTGCATCACCTGAACCGGTATTAATCTCCCGATACATCTGGGGATTAATTGGGGAAATTAGGCATATAGTCAAGGCAGCTAGACCCCAAACTATAGAAGAAGCTGTAGAACTAGCAAATACCTTGACAGATGAATTAATCCGTACTAGAGAAGAAGACCAGAGGAGAAACCTAGCTCAAAGGCTTACCCAAGAATTCCTTTCTGGGAATTCCAACCGTAGGAATATAGGTTCTACCTCTACACCATATTGCAAGGCCTGCAAGAAAAAGCACTCGGGAAAATGCTCCACTCACTGCAATTTCTGCAAGGCCCCAGGACACAAGGAAGAAGACTGCAGGAGAAAATCCAGTAATGGAATGTGCTTCAACTGTGGAGAAAAAGGCCACATCAAACCCAACTATCCAAAATTGGCTCTAGCTACGAACAACAAGAATACTAAAAATGCTAAAGCATTTGTTCTGACTGCGGATGAAGCCAAAATGATTCCGGACGTCATAGCCGGTACGTTTTTAGTTAATAATGTTTTTGCTAAAGTATTATTTGACTCTGGTGCAAACCAAAGTTTTATTAATACTTCATTTTGCAAACTTCTCAATCAACCATTAACTAAACTCTCACACGAATGTCTAGTTGAGACAGCCAATGGAGAAACGGTTAGGATTTCTGAAATCTTGCAGGGAGCAAGAATAGAATTTTTAAATCAAAATTTTATTGCAAACCTTTACCTAATGAATCTGGCAGGATTTGATATTGTATTAGGAATGGATTGGTTAATAGCCAATAAAGTCAGTATCTTATGTGATCAAAAGTCAATCCAAGTAAATTCACCAAGGGGTGAAAAGATCACAATTAAAGGAGATAAACCATCTAGATCCACGAAATTCATCTCTGTAATGAAAACTGCAAGCTATATAAGAAAAGGATCTATAGTGTATTTGATTTCTATAATCACTAACACTAAAGGAAAAGAACTAAAAGATATTCCAGTAGTGTCTCAGTTTTCAGATGTGTTTCCAGAAGAATTACCAGGACTACCGCCAGACAGAGAAGTTGAATTTAGAATTCACTTATTGCCAGGAACAACACCAATTGCTAAAGCACCTTACCGTTTGGCACCCGCCGAAATACAGGAACTGAAGAAACAGTTAGACGAATTATTGGAGAAGGGGTTCATACAGCCAAGCTCATCGCCATGGGGAGCACCGATTTTATTCGTCAAAAAGAAAGATGGATCAATGCGTATGTGCATTGACTACCGTGAATTGAACAAGGTCACAATTAAGAACCGGTACCCATTACCAAGAATCGATGATTTGTTTGATCAATTGCAAGGAGCTCGATTTTTCTCAAAAATCGATTTAAGGTCAGGATATCATCAATTAAAGGTACAGGAAGAAGACATTCCTAAAACCGCATTTAGAACAAGGTATGGTTATTATGAATTTACTGTCATGCCATTTGGTTTAACCAATGCCCCAGCCGCATTTTATGGACATGATGAACCGAATATGTAAGCCATATTTGGATAAATTCATAATTGTTTTTATTGATGATATTCTCATCTATTCTAAAAGTAAGAGGAACATGCAAAGCATTTGCACGTACTTTTAAGTTTATTAAGAAAGGAAAAGCTTTATGCTAAATTTTCAAAGTGCGAATTTTGGTTAGAACAAGTACAGTTTCTTGGACACTTAGTTAACCATGAAGGAATTCATGTAGATCCAACCAAGATCGAAGCGATTACCAAATGGAAACCCCCTGAATCGCCAATCGAGGTTAGAAGTTTCTTAGGATTGGCCGGTTATTATAGAAGGTTTATTCGATATTTTTCTAGAATATCCATCCCTTTAACTAAGCTAACCTGTAAATCCATTAAGTTTGAATGGGGACCAAAACAAGAAGAAGCATTCAGAATTCTTAAGCAAAGACTAACTCATGCACCCATACTAGCGTTACCAGAAGGAACTGAAGATTTTGTAGTATATTGTGACGCTTCTAAGTTAGGTTATGAATGTGTGTTGATGCAACGCCAAAAGGTTATAGCTTACGTATCTAGACAACTTAAGAATCATGAAGAGAATTATTCAACTCATGACTTGGAATTAGGAGCTATAATTTTCGCCCTTAAAATTTGGAGACATTACCTTTATGGTAGTAAGTTTACCATATTCACTGATCATAAAAGTTTAAGGTATGTTTTCGGGAAAAAAGAGTTAAATATAAGACAAAGACGCTGGATGGAGATTCTTAGTGATTATGATTGTAATATCCAGTATGATGCAGGAAAGGCAAATGTAGTGGCTGATGCTTTAAGCCGAAAGTATCACGAAAAACCAAAAATGGTACGTTCTCTTAAATTAAATCTACAAGTAGATTTAAATAATCAAATTAGAAAAGCACAAGAATCAGTAATCAAGGATGATACTGAAAAATTAAAAGGAATGATTAACGAATTAGAACAAGGAACAGATGGAATTTGGAGATTTCATAAAAAGAGAATGTGGATACCTAAATTAGGAAACCTACGTCATCGTATATTAGAAGAAGCCCATAAGTCCAAATATACGATGCATCCTGGATATGATAAAATGTATCAGGATTTAAGAAGGAATTTTTGGTGGATATGAATGAAAAAAGATATAGCAGCCTATGTTTCTAAATGTCTAACCTGTTCACAAGTTAAAGTTAAACACCAGAAACCCTCAGGATTGCTGCAACAGTTAGAAATGCCAGTGTGGAAATGGGAATTGATAACAATGGATTTTGTTACCAAATTACCTAAAACAAGAAAAGGTAATGATACAATATGGGTGATTGTAGATAGGCTAACCAAGTCAGCTCATTTCCTACCAATGAAAGAAACTTTCATTATGGAACAATTAGCCAAATTGTATGTAAATGAAATAGTTTCATTACATGGAATACCTTTATCAATTGCTTCTGATAGGGACAGTCGTTTTTAACCTCTCATTTTTGGGCAAGTTTCCAAAAAGCAATGGGAACCAAGTTGAATCTAAGCACAGCTTATCATCCTCAAACAGATGGACAAAGCGAAAGGATAATTCAGACAATGGAAGACATGCTTAGAGCTTGTGTAATTGATTTCGGAGGTAATTGGGACGATCACTTACCTTTAATAGAATTTTCTTATAATAATAGTTATCACACAAGTATCAATCTTGCACCATTCGAAGCACTTTATGGACGAAAGTGCCGAACCCCAGTCTGTTGGGCAGAAATTGGGGAAAAGCAACTATCTAGACCTGAGATAGTGCAAGAAACAACTGACAAGATCATTCAAGTCAAGGAACGACTGAAAGCAGCACGTGATCGACAGAAGAGCTATGCTGATAACCGACGCAAACCGTTGGAATTTCAAGTAGGAGATAAAGTATTGTTAAAAGTCTCTCCTTGGAAAGGAGTAGTAAGATTCATCAAACGGGGAAAGCTAAGTCCCAGGTATATTGGACCTTTTAAGATTATTAGAAAAACAGGACCTGTAGCCTATCAGCTACAACTGCCAGAAGAAATGGCAAGAATACATGATGTGTTTCATGTATCCAATCTCAAGAAATGCTTAGCCGATGAATCACTAATGGTACCTCTTAAGGATATAGAGGTAAATGAACAACTCAAATTTGTAGAAAGGCCTCTACAGATTGAAGACAGGAAGATTAAGAATCTTAAGCACAAGAGATTAGTTCTGGTCAAAGTGAAGTGGGACTCCAAAAGAGGACCCGAATACACATGGGAGCTTGAATCAGAAATGCAAAGGAAATATCCACACCTATTCCAGTAGATCTCGAGGACGAGCTCTAAAACAAGGTGGGGAGGATATAACAACCCTAAAGAAAACCGACACCCTAAAAATATTTAGAATATCCCAATATGTCCCTAAAAACACCCCATACGTGAAAACGGGCCCCGAATACCTTTTACATTATTAAAACTAATTAAAAATGGAATTTTTGGGGCTGTCGCGGGGCGCGTAAGCCACCCCGTTAGCTTACGCGGGCAGCGAGCGATCGACAAACGCGGCCTCACCCGGTGATGACACGTGGCGACGCGTGTTGAACCTATTGGATGACCCGGATCACCTACGCCTAGACCCCATACTAGGCGAGCCGCGTAGCTCCTTGGCTACTCTTACGCGGGCCGCGAGAAAAGCCAAATCAAGCCCTATAAATTTCGACGAAGGGCTTCAGTCCAAAATCGTTCATCTCTCGACTTTCTCTCTCAATTTCTTAATAGTAGAAGCTATACTCGGGTATAATACCCCCCTAAATAACGAAGTTCTGCTCCGTTGTAAGTATCATAACCCCTGGATACGTATTAGATACTCTGCCCGATTGATCTAGGGTTCCGTAACGGCTGTCGTGGTTCTGCCCGACGTAGTTGTTGGAATGCCGTCTCGGGGAGGGTGTTATTAATGTTAAAATGGGTTATTATACTAACACGTGTGCATTTGTGTAAAATATAGATTATTCCCAGGAAATCCTTACTGAAAACCTAAGACAGCAATGTGAGTAATCTCCTTTTTGCAAACTGTTTTTACAAAACATCACTTAATTAATTATATATTAAGCAGTTATTGAGTATTTGTAAGGATACAATTATCGTCGGTATGTTGGGGTTTTGTATACAAAAATAGTTACTACCTTGCGAGGAGTAACTTTTCCACAAGTCGGGTCTGACAGTACCGTGGGTGGTAATTGGTATAACTTGGAAACAAATGTAATTGCGAGACCGCCCTCAATACTGTACAATGGTTTTTATTTAAACTTGATTAATTTGGGATTCACTCACCAGTATTTCCCACTGACAAAATATTTTTAAACGTGTTTCAGGTAACAAAATGTGAAAGCCGAATAGAAGCCAGCTGGACAGCACTCAAGGCTTGGAAAAGTAGCAATAAAGTTACCTAAAAAGAAATAGATGTTTTATTAAATAAAATAGGATTTATTCCTATGAAATTGTGTGTACTGAAAACTTGGGTTTTTCCCATATGTTTAATCTTATGAAAATGTGGTATTTTACTCTGATAAAATATTTCCTAACTACGGTCCTGATGAAATTTCTGCTGCCAAAATTAGACAATACCATATACCACCGAAACTGGCCGCGGCCGTCCGTTCCTGTATTTGTATAGGGGGACGAGGGTTGTGACAATATATGGTTGGTTGGGTAGGCAGGAGTGAAGATGGGAGGAATGACAGGTGGTGTACTGTTGGAAGGAGAGGTGTTGGGTGTTAAGGTAGAAGATGTAGGTGAGGAGTGGTCTAGATTGGGTATGGGAAAGGAATAAGTTTGCAGAGGATTAGAATTTGGGTGTTCACTGGGATGAGCAGGGAACTTGTTGGGTATGAATTCTACATGTCTTGAGTGGTAGAGTTTGGATGTTGTTGGGTCAAAACACTTAAAGGCCGATTTCGATGTCGAGTATCCCAAGAAAATACACGAGTGAGAACGGTGTTGAAGTTTGGAGGTAGTGTACGGGCGCAACCATGGGTAGCAAAGACACCCGAATGGTTTAAGTTTCATGCAGTCGGGTGGTTTTTCGAATAGCATGTCATGCGGGGTTTTGTTGTTAAGAATGGGAGGGGGAAGGCGGTTGATAAGGTAGACGGCGGTTTGAAAGGCATGAGACCAAAAATTTTTAGGGAGGTTGGCATAGTGAAGTAAAGCGAGACCCATTTCAACCACGTGACGATGACGCCTTTCGGCAACACCGTTTTTTTCGGGTGTGTGTGGTGGTGTTGTGTAGTGGGAGATTCCGTTTGAAGTTAGATAGGGTTTGAGGCCAATGTATTCACCGCCATTTTCGGTAAAAAGAGACACGAGGGATGTTTTAAAAAAGCGTTCAACAAGTGATTTAAATTGTGGAAACGTCGGATTTCCGTTTCATGGGGTATAACCACACATATTTGGAGAAGAAATCAACAAAGATGACGCAGTAGTTAAACCCGTCAATAGAGGTTTATACCGGTCCCCATACGTCCGAATAGATAATTTCTAGTGGTTTGTGCACAACAAATGAATTTGAGCCAAATGGAAGTTTGTGATTTTTATTCAAAGAACAAGATGTATAGTGAAACGACTAGGGTGACACTTTATTACATTGTAGTCTTAATTTGGTAATTAAAGACTTAAGCACTTGGTATGACGGATTCCCAAGAGTGTGGTGCCACGCGAGTAGTGATCTTGTTCCGGTTGCATGAACTTGATGAGATGAAGAAAATGGTCCGTAGTAAACATCATTGACATTCACTCCCCGCATGAGATGCACCCCCGTGCGTAGATCCTTAACCAAGAAATGGAACGGAAAAAATTCAACAGAGACACGGTTAGTACGACATATTTTAGCAACGGAAGTGAGATAATTTTGTAAATGAGGGACAACAAGGACATTATCTAATAAAAGAGGTCGTGAGTTAGTAGGAATTTTTGTATGACCAATGTGAGTGATGGGTAGAGATTTACCATCGCCTAAGACAATCTCATTCGGGCCTCCATATTCGGAAAGAATGGGCAACGAGTTTTGATTTGGTGCAGTATGGCCAGATGCTCCGGTGTCCCACATCCATGGAGGTGTCGAACCTGTAGTAGGATAAGCAGACGTAAAGTTAACTGATGATGCGGAGCCTGTATGACCGTGACCCGGGTAGTTGTAGTCGCGAAGAAAGCGTCCTAGTTTGCGGCAATCCTTAGTCTCATGACTAGGGCAGTAAACGAACCAAATGTTCGATGAACAGTTCGTGAACCGTTCGGCGGGAAGTTCGTTTGTGTTCGTTTGTTTATTAAACAAACGAGCACGAACAAGAAATTTCGTTCGTTTAGTTAAATGAACAAACATGAACAGAGGTCGCGTTCGTTCGTTTATATTCGTGAATGTCACACCCCGATATTTGCACATATCTTCGGTGGGCCCGGTGGGGAGTATCGTGACGTAGTTGATATCATCATAGTCAAACATACACAGAATAGCACAGCGGAAGTCTAGGAATATAAAAGTATTATTACAAACTCAAATGTCTGAAAATATCGAAGTATTTATTTTAGACTAGTATGTAATATCAAATCCACCGGAGGATCATTATAGAATGTTTAAAATGAAGCTTAGCAGACTTTATGGCATCTTTAAGGATTTGCAAGATCCTCTTTTTCGACATCGTGCAACTCCCAGCCTATTACGAGTAGTACCTGCCACTTAGCCTTTTGAAAATACGTCAGTTTTCACTGGTAAATACAATTTAACCGACTCATTTGAAAAGAGTTTGTAAAAATTGATTTAAGTACACAAGGCACAAAACCTTTTATAACTTGGGACAATTCTTAATAAAAATCTTGTATACTGAATTACATGTTTACCGTACATCTGGGGCCCAGTACAGAGACTGAGACATGATTAAACGACTCACCACTTTTAAAACCCATACAGGAGTTATCCCCAACTTATGGGTAATTAATAATTTATTATTGGCATCTTTTCGGTGTATGCCTACACCCTGCGCATTTATTGTGGCCATTTATAACTGAATGAGCCAAGGATATATCCAGGACACGGTCGTTAACCTCCAATGTTTAAGTCATCAACAGAACAGTGTCAAAACTGGTTTTGTGGATTTACTAGCCACAATCCGGCATTTGATTGATCCACACCGACCAAGCGGTATTATTCTACCGTATCCCAAGCCCGTATAAGGGAAAATAAGTTAAAAGTATTTACCTGAGCTAATACTTGATTCACAGCAAAATAACTCAGTCGTATCCAATTTATCTAAATGCAGGTAGCTTTTACCGGGTGGCTCTAGTCTGGAGTGATGGTAATATATAACCAATTCAGAATGCTAATGGTCTTTATTTAAGTCATAGACTTAGACCAGCTAGCTTAAAGTATCTAAAGCGGTACGATACGCTAGATTAAGCGATGACCGAAATAGAATGTTATTTAGACCCAACAAGTTTGGATACTTGTATAATATGGGTAAACTAAACACATTCCGGATTTTGAAGTGAAAGCGATAAGGTTAAACCTGTTTCGGCTATTTTACGTAAACTAGTTACATAAACCGATCCGAACGCATAAATGCGTAATGGGTAATCAAGTGAACTATATACAAGTTCCATATGTTATTATGCTTAGAATATGTCAATACATCAGTAAGATGTCAACATATATGCCCAAAAAGTATTTAAAACCATTTTAAGTCCCGTAAGGGCATTTTGGTAATTTTAATACTTATAAAAGAGATTTTATAACAAACTGAAGTTCTGGTCCTTTCTAATCAGTAAAAATATTTATTTTATCTCATTACGTCAGTAAGATATTATACATATGTGAGGTTTACCATTTATGGCCAAGCTATGTCCCGAAAGGGTATTTTGGTCATTTCACATATGCTTTTACGGGCATTTTTGGAAGTCTGAGTTCACGACTTATACCTACTGTAATAATATTAAAATTTGTTTAAAAATTCAGTAGGTAATAAGTCTTAGGTGTTAATTATGGTTTAAAACCATACTATGCACCTAAATAGCGTAAAAATCGCTAATTGACGATAATTAAGAGGTTTTATGGAAATCTGAGATTTTGATCAGTTTTGAATGCTCAAAATAATTTATTTAATATATGAAATCAGTAGGAAAAGGTTTCTCATTCAAATCATTTGTAAATCTCATTTTATGCATGAAAAGGGTATTATCGTCATTTACCGAATAATACAAGAATTCTATGACATGATCAGTTTATAATCTGATCAATAACTCCAACAATCCCTAAAAATAATATCTTAACAGTAGGTAATGAGTTTCGGGTCAAAATCCAAGTTTAAACACGCTTTATGCAAGATATCGCAATTTACTTAGTTAAAAGCTTCTAATTACGATATCGAGCATAACTCCTATTTGGGACCAAGAACTGATGTCAAATTTTTGGGACAAGCTTATATATCAGTGACAAAGGTTTTTTTCCTCTCATATTTCTAAAAATCTCATTCTTATATCAAAAGGGCAAAATGGGCGTTTATAAGCATAATAGCGGAAACTAGCGTATAATTCAAACCACAAGGAACCATGCAATATAACTCCAGAGAGTTATACTACTGAATAATATGGCCCTAATGGAAGCTTAAAACATGGAAGAATCAAGCTTAATCAGGTCAGAACTGAAAAGTCAAAGCAAAGTCAAGCTTTTGCGACTTTCGGTTGCGAACCGACCCTAAACTCATAATTGTCGGGTTGGACCAGCTTAGACATGTTCTAATAATCATTACCAAGTTATTAGAGTGTTAAAATATAATTTATAACATCTGAATCTATGGTTTAATTAATATGCACAAATCTGCCAAGTTTGACTTTTTACCTAAACGGTTTGACCCGACAATTAACTAAGCAAACGAAGGAATTAGGAGGTGCCCTTTCAGGGGTTAATCACCTACCTAACTATGGTCTTATACCCACTTTTAATTCGATCAGTTGCTGGACCATGAGAGTATAAACCGATAGTCAAAGCTAATATACGATAACTTGACTTTTCGGGTATTAAAACATAAATCTGAACTATAGAATGGGTTATAGCACTTACAAAGAGTCCATGCTATCTTTTCTACAAGAATTAAGTTCCACTTCAGCTTTGGAAGTTCCAGATTTGAGAGGGATAGAGAAGGAATGAAAAAATAAGCCAAGAATGAATGGGTTCATGGCCTATTTATAGTTTTTGGGTTTGATTAGGATCTAGACATGTGTTATAGAGCTGAATCTGATGATTACATGTGTTGGGACAGCTGGTAATCAGCTTGGAGTCCAAGTAAATCGAGCTTAGAGTTTAAGAATTGAATTTGGAGTGGGCTACAAGCAAAACAGAAAAATAAAAAATAAAACTGATGCAGACATGGGCCACGCGGCCCGCGTAGATATCTGGCCCAAGCCTTCACGGCCCGCCTGGGCGTCTGACCCAGTTCCAGTTTTGGCGGAATTGCCATTTCGGTCCCTGTGTTATTCTTCTCTTCAAAACAGCCCTAACATGTTGCTGTTTGTTTATTTTGGTCCACAAATGATGCAGCCCAATGGGCTTATGACCTGTTTTTAAGCCCAGATCAGTTCATACATGTTTCAGGCTTTTACAACAACAGCCCCTGACTTCTTTCAGTTACATAGTTTGGCAGAATGTCGCGTTTTAGTCCCTGCACTTACTAAATGCCATTTTCAACACGTCTGAGGCTCGCCAGGCCATGTTTAAGGCTCTACAAGGTCAATAATGTTTAGAGGACTCAAAATATGCCCGGAAGTATCTCGGATGTCGGTTCGTTTGGTTGTATGGTCACGTTATGCGTCTAATTACGACGAAACACGAACGGACGCTAAAAATGGTCCAAATCACGCGACGAGTGGAATTTTATCATGCCACACACTAAAATAAAATATTTTAGTGCTTACATAAATTTTTGGGTGTCCGGGGATATTCAGAATGCGAGATATGCGCGAAAGTGCAAACTTGTGCACTTTTTGACACTTTTAGTCCCTGCATGACATAAAAGTTTATTTTTGCGCACCAAACACCTCTAAGACTATATCTAAGCTATATAAAGGATAAATAGGGTATGTTTAACTCATGGATATAATCCGGAAGGTTCATTATTAAACGATTCAACCTACTTTTGTAGTTTTACGCAATTAGTCCCTTAATTGCGCAAAGTAGCGCGAAATGACGTTTAATGATATCCAAGCCTTCTATAGCCCATAATGGGCATCCCCAAATGTATGTCCAATTATTACAACGCTCCGGTTCGCTTAAAAGGTCCCCGAGAGGCGTAGATTCAAAAGTTGACGCTTTTGGTCCCTCTAATGCGCAAACTTGCGTATATCATCGTTTAATAGCATCGAAGCCTTATCTAGTCCATGTTAGGCATTCTTGAGAGTATTATAATACAACACGATGCTTCGGGTTCGTTAAAAGGTCGTTCAGAGGTATAAATTAACATGTTGACACTTTTAACCCTTCATTGCGCAACTTTCAAATAATTACGCGACCGGCTCCTTTCGTCCAACAAGTGGCTCGTCTGAGAATACGGACATCGTATAAGGTCACTCAGAGGCCTAGTTTAGGTGTGTTGACACTTTCAGTCCTTCTAAATTCATAGTTTTCGATTTTGACGAAATTAGTCCCTCATAGTCAACGTTTGACTTTATTAGGGTTCATTACACGTGTCACTAAATCATTGGACACGATTTTACGAGGTGCTACATCCTCACCCCCTTAAAATAAATCTCGACCCCGAGATTTGCCCAAAAAGATGGAAGTACTTTCTGTCGTAAACTGAACTTAACTTCCACAGTCATTTAGGGACTTTTACGGGTATTCCAGTTGACCTATCCAATTGGTGCATGCTCCTTTTCGGAGTTTCTTAACCTGTCGATCCTTGATCGATATAGGTCTTTCCATAAACTCCAGACTTTTATCAATCTATACGTCTTCATGAGACATTTTTAGCGATTTATCAGCCAGGCATTTCTTTAAGTTAGAAATGTGGGACACATCGTGAATTCCACTGAGCTCCTTAAGCAAGTTTAGCTTATGAGCTATACTGCCGTCACATTCGATGATCTCAAATGATTTATATATCCAAGGCTTAACTTGCTCTATATACCGTAACGTATTGTACTCTTTCATATTTGATATTTTCGATAGAGCCTTGTTCCCCATTTGGAACTTTAAGAGATTTGCGCCTCTTGTTCGCATTGCTCTTCTGCCGATTATTGGCAGTTTTCAGACGATTACAGATTCATAACATCCTATCCATCGTCTTTAATATAAATTCTAGATCCTGAGAATTGGGCTTTCCCAATCTCCTGCCTAGCAAAGGGACGTTGACTATTTCCTCCAAACAAGGTCTCCAATGGAGCAGCCTTTATACTTATATCACGCTTTTGGTTAAAAGAACTTATTCAGGGTGAGATAGTTATTCCAATTACTACCCGAATCAGTCTTAAGGAATCAACTATCCTCATGGTTAGTCGAACAAGTCGACGATCCTGGGCAGCTAATAACGATTCTTAATCATTTCTTAGTTAGGTTGCAACAACCAATGCTCCAGCGTATTACATCACGCTTTCTTTTGTCAACCATAATCAGAGCTCTTAAGATGATGAGCTAGGCTGTACAAGCCTTTCTCCAAAAACTCATCTAGTTAATTCTTAGTTCTTCCATTTCCATTGACGCTGACCGATATAGAGCTTTTGTAATGGATACAGCTCTTAATAGGATGTAAATCTTAATTCCACCTTGCCTCTCAAGAGGTCAAACAGGGAAGTTCTATGGGGAAGAAATCAAGTTATCCAATTATGATAGAGGTAGCTTCAATCTTCGACCTTGGTCCACTTACCGACGATTGTGTCATGCAAATGACATATCTGTTCTACGAGTGCATGGATGCCTTAAGTAGAGATGCCCACTTAGGCATTTTTATAATGGATATCTCCTTTGAATACCACTAGTTGACTTTTGTACAATATGACCATTGGAATATCTTAGTGGCCCCATGTATTAAACTTCCATACTGATCAGGCATGGACATAATCTATGGGACGCACTGGGATACACAAATCCTCATATGGCGCTTTTGTCAATCATAGTTGGCACTCGTAGTTGATAAAATCAATGAGAAAAGAAAATAATTATAAATAACATATATGGTCGTACTCTATTCAAGGAAAGAGTACTTTTAGATTTTACAGAAGGATCAACGCCGATAATAGAAAATCGGTCTCTTAGGATACATTGGTAAGTGTTAAGGAATGTACCTGATGACATCATGTACTGCCTTTTGACATTTATCAAGTGAGTTCAGGCATTTCCTTCTTTAGCCTTTCTAGGCTTAGCTGAACCTTCCTTGGCAGCTTAATGGCATCTATTTCTGATGTGGCCTTACTTACCATAGCCGTAACAGACTGTATTCCACATGTCCCTACATTCATGAGATTGATGACCAGTTCCTTTGCAGATGTTACACTGCTTTGGTCTTTGATTTATTCGACACTGTCCCTAGTGTCTTTTATAGCAATTCTTACATACAGGCTACTTACTGAACTTATGATAGTTCTTATTAAGCCCGTAATTTGCTCTTTTTCTTCGATTTTCTGGGAGTTATCCTCCTCCCTTGTTCATCCTTCACATTCGAAGTGTGAACAAAACTCTTTTCACGAGCAATTGATTGAGGTTTTGAATGAAATTCGGAGCGAGAAGCATTCGGCTCTTTGAATGGTTTCATGACCTTTTCCATGGTCTTTCAATCTGCTGTGTCAATCACAGCTTGGAGAGTAACTTCATTAATATTGAGGTTTACGTTTGGAGCATTATTAGTTTTTGTCGCATTAATAGCATCGCGACTGCTATCCACCTCATTCGAGTTTGCCATACTCGAAACTTGGTACTAACCAGCACGTTAAGCAATTGTTTGTCATCATCCTGATGACCTGACATAGATCAGCCACAGCATCCTTAAACCGTATAGGCTATTATTTTCGTAACATTCCTAATGAATGTTATTTAAATGTATATCCATTACATTTAGCCTAGGTCACAAAAGGAGGACCATTAATGGCACTCAAGGTTTGGAACGAGTCCATTACCTGTTTGACAGAGGATCATAATGTCATAACCTGTCTTTTGTCACAAGGACGATTATGAATAGCTCGAAGGCTAGCCTTACATGACTTTTATTATAATTATATACATATATGGCATAAAGCCTAGTCATGAAGGATATAAATGATTATATGGCACGAAGGCCTTGTCGCAAAGGACATTTAGATATGGCTCAGAGTGATCTCGTCACAATGACGTTACAAGATATGGCACCAAGGCCAGTCACGGAGGACATTTGTCAATGCTGGCACATAAAGGCCTGTGACTAGGATTGTTAACAATTAATATGTTAACTTGTCACAAATGACAAACTATAGCGCATTGGCTTGCCATGAATGATTTTAAAACATCACTCATTGATTTGTCACCAAGGACATGAATTTATAAGTCGCAATCTTATTGAATTAGAGGCTTCCAGGCTTGAACATAGTTCTTCACCTTCGGACATGGAGTCATAAACTACATCTGTCATTGTCTCTAAAGACGACTTATTTGGCACAAAGGTAACCCACTTGACATTACTAATGGATGTTCATACCTCATCATTGCATTTGATGATATTAGTCATGATCGCGCAGATCATATAGACTGCTAGGGTTGGGTATAACCCACCACTTTGTACTGGGGATCATGAAGATCACCACTAACTTTGTCTTATCGACAATAGAGTAAAGTGTAGCCCGTAGGCATTCCATCACAAGGAATGTTATTATTATGATCATCATATTGATGATACGAGTCAGGATCGCAATGATTATATAGACTTATGGGATTCGAGCATGGCTCACCCCCTTGGGCAAAGAGTTACAAAAGATTACAATTGCCTGGTCTCAGATGGACAATATAATATAGCCCTTAGGCGAAACATCATTAAGGATGTCAAATTTAATCATCGTACTGATGATTTTAGTCATGATCGCATTGATCATGCAGACTATTAGGCTTGAGCACAGCTCATTACCTTGGACAGGGGATCATAAAGATCACAATGTCAATATCATAGAGCGCCCTTATATAGCACAAGGCTTGTCTCGAAGGGCAGTTAGATGGCACAAAAGGCCTTGTCACAAGGACAATTAAAACATAATCAATGATCTCTTGGATCAATGGTCTTTAAGGGTCGAACATAGTTCATCGCCTTTTGATAAAGAGTTTATAAAATAAAACTATCATTGTCATGAATACACCTTCATCCAATGTCATACATCTTAATTGGATGTTTTGATGTATTCCTCATATTGTTGTTGGATAGCCGTGATTCGTATTGATCATATAGGCTATGAAGGTGGCTTGGAAAAGTCCAAGTACTTTTGGAAGCTAGTGTGGTCTCTCAAGTCACACAGCCAGGAATGTTAACATGTTCTCAGATGTTAACAGAGATTAATTATCTTAAGAGGGTTTTACCATCATAGCCATGTTCATAAACATATAGGCTAGGTTATACCATTAAGAGGATCTTTTTGAAATATTCCAGCTGATCGATAAAGTTCGAGTAAATTCAGAACTATTGTTGGATAAGGGACGAAATGAATACCTACATAAAATTTTAAAAAAACTTTCCTAGATCATTAGGAATTTACAATAGTGGCTTAAACAGGACTTTTAGTAATATATTTGTCCACAGAGGACTCAAAGAAAAATATAAGTCCGTATAAGGACTATAAAATATTACAAATCCATATATGGATTATAATGAAACATCAATGTCCTCAAAAGGGACTAATTCAATATAGCGTATCCCTAAAGGGATCTTAATGAAATAATATGTCCATAAAAGGACTATATTGGTACAGCGTGCACACAAAAGGGCTTTGCTGTACAGGTGTCCTCACAGGGATTAAAATAGAAGAGATAGGTCCTTTTAAGGACTTAAAAGACAAAGAATATTATGAAGAAATGATTCTTTAATGTCTTCCCGTTCCATTTGATTGTTTCTCTTCTGTGTTTACCATACACGGTGAAGGTACAAAAGACCTCGGTGAATAACGTAGATATTCCAATCAGGATCCGTTACAGAAGTAGAATTCAAGGATTCAATGGTTAAAGAATGATATGGATCTCGGATTGGGTTTTGACTGATACAATCCAAATCTTTGGATTTCAAAACTTGAAGATAAGGAATAGGGATCATTAAGATCCGCTGGTATTATTTTCAAAACGGGAGCCTCAGGGACCACCTGGTATGGACTCCACTGGTGCAGACTTTAAAATTGAGCCTCAGGGACCTCCGGTATGGACTCTGAAGTCTGATTCCAAATCAAATGGGTTTGGTTTTGGAAATGAATCCATAAAGGTCTTCCTCCAAACCGGTCGCACGCTTATTCTAGCCGTATGGTGAAGCTTGGCATTCCTTGGCTTCGGATGAGGAAAATCTCTATCAACGGCTTCCTTGCTTGGCGACTTATTTAAAATACATAAAATCAAAAACAATGTTTACTTAATAGGGATGAGAGTATTCCTATGTTAAGTCTAGACTCATAGGGTCTAAGGAATATGCTACTGTGTCATTGAGATTAAACATAAAAGACTAGTGTTTAACTCACTCAATGTTGGCTCTGATACCAACCTGTCACACCCCGATATTTGCACATATCACCGGTGGGCCCGGTGGGGAGTATCGTGACGTAGTTGATATCATCATAGTCAAACATACACAGAATAGCACAGCGGAAGTCTAGGAATATAAAAGTATTATTACAAACTCAAATGTCTGAAAATATCGAAGTATTTATTTTAGACTAGTCTGTAATATCAAATCCACCGGAGGATCATTATAGAATGTTTAAAATGAAGCTTAGCAGACTTTATGGCATCTTTAAGGATTTGCAAGATCCTCTTTTTCGACACCGAGCAACTCCCAGCCTATTACGAGTAGTACCTGCCACTTAGCCTTTTGAAAATACGTCAGTTTTCACTGGTAAATACAATTTAACAGACTCATTTGAAAAGAGTTTGTAAAAATTGATTTAAGTACACAAGGCACAAAACATTTTATAACTTGGGACAATTCTTAATAAAAATCTTGTATACTGAATTACATGTTTACCGTACATCTGGGGCCCAGTACAGAGACTGAGACATGATTAAACGACTCACCACTTTTAAAACCCATAAAGGAGTTATCCCCAACTTGTGGGTAATTAATAATTTATTATTGGCATCTTTTCGGTGTATGCCTACACCCTGCGCATTTATTGTGGCCATTTATAATTGAATGAGCCAAGGATATATCCAGGACACGGTCGTTAACCCCCAATGTTTAAGTCATCAACAGAACAGTATCAAAACAGGTTTTGTGGATTTACTAGCCACAATCCGGCATTTGATTGATCCACACCGACCAAGCGGTATTATTCTACCGTATCCCAAGCCCGTATAAGGGAAAATAAGTTAAAAGTATTTACCTGAGCTAATACTTGATTCATAGCAAAATAACTCAGTCGTATCCAATTTATCTAAATGCAGGTAGCTTTTACCGGGTGGCTCTAGTCTGGAGTGATGGTAATATATAACCAATTCAGAATGCTAATGGTCTTTAGTTAAATCATAGACTT
>JARYGA010019043.1:0-42452 GCA_030545235.1 Helianthus tuberosus
TCACTTTTTGTGGGAATGGGTTTTTATGTGATCAAGTATATATAATCAAATTTTAACTAGATTTGTCATGTTGTTTCGTAATTTTCTTATGTTGGTTCTTTTTATCACGACGCTATCGGTTATAAATTTGTAAAAATATAACATTTTTAGAACTTGTTATTCCCAAATTAAACCAAGACAAGTAAAAAAATGAAAAAAATTTTTTTTTTGAAAAAATTTGGGGTGTTTAGCGGTTCCAATAGAGTTTTGTGTAAGGCTTGTAATTAGGACTTGCAAAATTCAAGGTTTTAGCATCCCCCCCCCCCACACTTAAATTACACATTGTCCTCAATGTGTCCCAAAAATAAGTTTTTCGGTTGATTAAAATGTGTAAAAGTGGGTTGAAAACAAGATTTTATGTTACTGGGTAGCTGAACACGGGGTGTGTTGGGCTGAGCACGGCCCCGTGGTCAGACTGCCAGTACCAAAATAAACAGAAGGCTGGGCACGGGGGCGTGTTCAGTGAACACGGCCCCATGTCCCGTTACCTTAACTGGGCGTTTTCTGCAGAACCTCGGGCATGGGGGCATGTTGTGTTGAGCACGGCCCCGTGCTGAACTTGCTATAATGAAGAAAAATTGTCGGGAGGCTCTGTTTTTGTGCATGGGGTGTGGGTTCAAGTTTCCCTTAGTAACCTTCACCATTTCAAGTGTGCTTTATTCCTGAAAATTAAAACTAAACAAGAAAACATAAAAGTTAAATTAATCTAAAACTAAGGATAGTTCCGCGGAATGCCTCCGTGGTGCCCACGTTTATAAGGGTCCTTGGCTAGACCCACCTTATCGGGTGGTTCTGGCTCATCTTTAATTAGGTGGTCGTCATTGCCGATTGGATATTTCATTGATCATTCAAGATCGACATGTAACACCTGTGCCTTCACGGCCATCAAACAAATACCAAACCAATGAAATATTATATTTCATACTTGGGATTTGTAAAAATATGTGTATCATTTGCACATATCAATTCTTGTTCAATTTCAAACTCTAAATCGCTTTCTGGAAGGTTATACGCGCACCGATGCGTAAATATAACCAGTTTAACGCAAAAAACACTCCGGAATAGTGACAAAGGCTTAACATACCTTAAATAACCTTTACATAACTTAGAAATAAGTTTTGAAGGCTTTGGTATGGCAAAAACAAGTGAATTCGCTTACAGGGACTAAATATGACAAACTGCGAAAGTATGTCAATTTGAACTGTAACGAACATTCCGGAACATAACCATAAGTTAAACACACCTTAAATATCCTTTACATAGCTTAGAAATAGGCTTTGAGGGGTTCGGTGTGCTAAAATAAACTTTTGGGTCATTCAGGGACTAAAAGTGTCAAAAAGTGCACAAGTTTGCATTTTCGCGCATAACTTACGTTCTGAATACATCCGGACATCCAAAAATTTATGTGAGCATGACTATATTATATTTTAGTGTTCGCCATAAGAAAAATCCATTCGTCACGTCATTTGGATCGTTTTTCGCGCTTATGCGCATTCCGTCGTAATTAAGCGAACATCGCGTCCGTACGACCAAACGAACTGACATCCGACATATTTTTGAGCATGTTTCATGTCCACAATGTTTAGGCAACATTTTAGGGCCTTAAAGTTGGCTTTACGGGCCTTAGAAGTGTCGGGAATGGCCTTAAACACGTGCAGGGGCTGAAACTGTCATTTTTGAAACTTATTTTCGGATCAAAAGCCCCAAGCGGCCCGCATTAGATTTGTCTAATGCTGAAGCGGGCCGCCTCAGCCTCTGCAGACCAGATTCATTGTTTTTACAGCTGGTTGCAGCTGTTTAGCACCTCCAATCCCTCTTCCACATGTAAATTCCCTATGGTGAGTGGCCATTTGACACACCACAACATTCCAACACATGTACGGCCTTGATCGTGCCCTCTTTTCCATGAAACGATCTCAACGGTTACCCAAAAACTATATATACCCATCCACCCCCATTGCATTTTCTCACAAGAATCTTGATTTGAGAGCTCTAAGTTGAAACCATTGTTTCATACCTGAGTTCTTGAATCGAGATTAGCATTCGGGGACCCTGGGTAAGTATTCTTTCGTTCTTTTCCTTATTTTACTGCTTTTCGAGTCAGAAAGTCAAACTTTGTTTGACTTTCAGCGTTGACCAGTAATGGTCAATGCGAAGTTCGTTTGAACTTCGCAACGTGAGTGTAATCACGTTGGTCATAGTCCCTTGGGACTATGCCCACTGATTACCACGTTGTCTAGGGTCGTAGGGTAGGCGATCTAATAAATCGCCTATACCTTCGAACTCGACCCATTTGGTCGATCATTAGGATCCGACCAAATACATTAGGTGACCATAGTAGGTAGGGAATAACCTTCCGAGGTTATACCCTATGGTCACATCGTTTAAGTAGTTGTATGATAGGTAGTTTATATGCCTTAGGTAAATTACCAGAATACCCTTTTCTTGTATAATTGGTAATTAAGCATATGTAACCTAAACTTTTGTCACATAACTGATTATGTAACATGTTTAGGCATATAACACTTGTCATAGGACTAGTTAGACGGTCCGAACACGTTTCACGCGCACGACGCGTTAAAGTAGCAATAAGCTACCTTAATGGGTCGTGATGGGTCGAAAGCACTTAGGTTAAGTTTCATTTAGTATGTAGGCTTTGTTAAACCATATCACATGAGTTCCTACACTCATTTGGTTTACAAACCCTCCTGCTACCCAGTCTTCCGATTTAGGTCCGGGTTATTTATGTAGTTACCTATATTAGGTACCATTTGATTTCCGGGACTTCTCTAGCTTACTTGGTAGTTGTTCAAGACTCCTAAGCACTCTCAGGCGAGTACATTATTCCCCTCTTTTACTGTTTTCAACTGTTTTGGGGTGACTCATATGTGCTAAATGTTTTATCAATGATTACAATAACAATTACAATGTGATTTCAAGAACGATTACAATAACAATTATAATGCGATTTCGAGAACAATAACAATTATTTCAAGAACGCTAACAATGATTTCAAGAACGAATACAATGATTTCAAAAACTAATAACAATTTCAAAAAGTGAACAAACTTGTTGGTTGTAGTTTACATGACCGATGACATTCATTAGCAATGATCAAGCCGACCAGTATTAGGTTATGGTACCATAGGATCTGACAAATCCCGTTATTTACTGCACCCATTGTTATGTGTGGGGGTTGTGGGTAGCGACTGAATCTGTAATTATTAACTTATCCTTTGGTAAGGGTTTGTTAAGAACGAGAGCGAGAGCGAGATGGAACGAGGAACGCGTCAAGAAGGTTTGAATGTTATTAGAGAATCGACCATTAAGTAGTTTCACAATTAAAACAAGGACGATCTGAACAATTAAGACAAGGACGATTCGAACGATTAAAACAAGAACGATTTGAACGAATGGGTAACGATTGGGTAAACATCTGGACATGATTTACATTTGATCATGCATTTCCACGAAACATAGTATTGATTTAAACCAAGTTTTACTTCAATACTTTGTTTTGTGCGTTTCACATATGGTTTAGTTGATGCATTCCACTAGCCATACATATCATTTTCGTTATACATGACATTTTGACAGGGTTTTGACATAGACATTATACATTGTTGGTTTGGTTTGATTAAGTGATTAAGTAACGAGGCGTGTGTAATATGATACAAGCATGGTGGATACGCCGCTGGTACTTCCTATATATAAGTGTTTGTATGGTATTACATATCGTAGCGTTATTTGAATCATTTCAGTTTGAGACATAGAACATTTTATACAAGTAACATACTTTTCACAAGACATTGATTTACAAACAACTTATCTTACACAAACTCATTTTACATGGTTATTCATTTAATCATGCATTATTCTCTTATTTAAACTTATCATCCGAACTTATTATTTTTCAAATGATTTACAAAGACAAAGCAAATTACAAGGTTCATGACTAAACATTTTTCAAAAACAGAAGTCATGAATCTTATTTTCACAAAACCTATGTATCTCGCCAGCATTTCTTTGCTGACCTCGTTTTCACATATGTTTCAGGTATTGTTGAATGATATCGATTGATAAGATGCATGCTCACATAGGACTGGACAAGGCCTTAGTGACTCAATAACAATGATAGACTATGTTTAAATTGTGTATTTAGACTTCAAGACGATGTAATTATTCAATGTTTAATAAAACAAAACACTTTTTGGTATCCATGGTTATGAAACATTAATTCTGTTGCAACACGCCCCGATGTTTCCGCCGCGATTTGTTGTTTTACGCGGTCGGGGTGTGACACGACACATCTTTTGAATGCCCCTAATTGAATGGGTAAGTTGTTTTTCTTCCGATTAATCAAATCTTCGTGGGTTTTTATAAAAGGTCGTCCCAACACTTGTGGAGCGTCATCAAGGATGACGAAGTCGGTTGGGATTACCATTTGATTTGCTTGGACTAACACATCTTCAACTATCCCCATTGATTTTATTGTTTTCAGATTAGATAGAAAAATGGGTATTTGAAGTGGAGAGAAATCACCAATACTTAATTTTTAAAAAATGTAGTTTGGCATTATATTAACACAAAGATCTTTATCAATTGTGATGTTACTAATAAAGGAATTTTGAAAAAAACATGGAACCGGTGTAATGTTAATTTCAAATGGGTCTTCTTTTATTTGCGTAGTTAGATCATTTGCTAACTTAATGCTTACCGTTTCATCAATTTTAGTGTTAGTGTTTAACTCTTTTAAAAACTTAGCAAGAGTGGGTACTAAACAATGATTTTCGAAAGAAGGTGACAAGAGATTAATTTCTTCAAAATTAGACTCTTCTTGAATTTTAACGTTAACGGACTCACCCTTTTCGTTGTTTAACTCATGTGTCGGTTTTTCACTTATTTGTTCTTCCATTTTTACATTTTCAACTATCTCTTTTTTTATTACAAGTTAATTCTTCCCTTGCGCGGGCTTCTTTTATATAGCGATCGATAGTTTTAAGGAGTTCTATTATCTTTTCGGCTACGGGTGAGATAGTTGGTGGTTCGTCAAAGTGAGTTGAATAAGTATCATCAAAGCTTGAATTCGGAAGTCCGATCCATGGTTCCTCATAGTACTCATGTGAGGTAGATGGTTCATACCATTGTTCCTCATTGTAAGTATATGATGGATAAGGATCGTAACTTGGTTCTTCATAATACTCATATGAGGTGGGTTGTTCATGCCATGGTTCCTCATAGTAAGTATATGAAGGTGAAGGCTCATAACTTGGCTCCTCAAAGTATGAGTATGAAGGCTCATACCTTGGTTCATCAAGATATGAGTATGAGAGAGAAGGTTCATACTTTGGTTCTTCGTAGTACGTATATGAAGGAGAAGGTTCATACCTCGGCTCTTCATAGTATGTATATGAAGTGGTTGGCTCGTACCTAGGTTCCTCATAGTATGTGTACGAAGGGGATGGTTCAAAGAGGTCACAATATTGTACCGAATGAGGATTACCACAAATGGTACAATACTCTTCTTTATAATCATCCTCCTCCTCATAGTGGTAGTTGTAATCTCCTGAGTATTGATCCATAAGAATCACTCAGCAGACCACAACAGAGTCTCAGGACTAGAAAACAAAAATAAAAACAGAAACAGAGGCTGAGCACGGCCCCGTGTTCAGGTTCTGTATCTGGGAGTTTTAGAAAATGTAATTGGTTTTGTGCAGCACGGGGCGTGTTCAGCGAGCACGACCCCGTGTTCAGACTCTGTATCTGGGAGTTTGTAAAAAAATATGCAGCACGGCCCCGTGTTCAGTCTACTGTAATGCAAAAAACTACTAAAAAAATGTAAAAATGCGCGCGATTTTAAAAAGTTTTTGAAAAACTAATTAGGCCGTCGGTTTTAAACTTTCTTAAAATCCTTGTGTCCCCGGCAATGGCGCCAAAAACTTTTTGCGTGTTGGTGTGTATATAATTTATAGTTATATTTTTAGCCCTTTTTACACTTTAGTCAAGTTTTAAATTTATAAAACACGATATTTTACTAACACTAAACACACATATGGGCAAGTGCACCCATCGTGAGCGTAGTATAGCGTTGGTAAGATACCGAGGTCGTCCAAGGACACAAGAGCTTTTAGTACCGGTTTATCCTCAACGTCTAATCAAATCAAAATTTTAGAAAAAGATTTAAACCAGAAAATAAAAACTAAAAATGCTGAAAATAAAAATAAAAGTAAAAACAGATAGACAAGATGAATCACTTGGATCCGAGTCGCCTTTAGTGTAACCTTTGATTATTTTCGCAGTTTTTCACTTTTTAAGAGATTATCTTAGTTATTGTAGTAGGCCCCTCTTTTGAAGGTGACGTTACCCTCAACCCAGAAGTTTGAGTCAGCAAGGATACAATCCTAAAGGGTTGGATTATTGAAAGATAATTAATTAAGTTATTAATGCATAACGTGGTAGGCCCCTCTTTTGAAGGTGACGTTACCCTCGGCTAAGTAGTCTGAGTCAGCAGGGATACAGTCCTAAGTAGCCAGGTTAATATATTAATAGCAGTTTACATATGAGGGGATCAAGGAGTTCGGACCCCCGCCATCCAATACCAGTGGGTATTGAAGGAGGCCCTACTAAACTTGACCCAGGTCCTTGCAGGATCTATACACTGAAAAAGGCAAGACTCTTACCAAACCATTCCCTTAACCCCCGACCAGGTAGCCAACATATCTCCATATAGACCGTGGAGATATGAATGGTGTAAATCTTTTATTTTATATAGATAGTAAAATAACGCCAAGACACCACGGACAAATGATAAGGAAGATTCACCTTCAACATAAGAAACTAGTTATTAAAGTCATTAATACATAACCAAATAAAAAGTGCGAAAAGATTAAAAATAAAAAAGTATTACACAAAATGCTTGTCTTCACCAAGTGATGTAAGAGACTTAGGTAAACATGGCCTTTGATTGTCAAGAACTCTTACGATCAATCTTGGATCCCGAGACTACTCACACACTCTATGATGGATGATGGATGATGGTGGTGGATGTGGGTTGTGATGGTGGTGGTGGTGGGTGGGTGAAGTGTGAGAGAGGTAGTTTGCCAAGGGATGCCTTTGAAGTGAACCAAGCACCCCTATTTATAGCCTGCACAGAAGCCCAGACACGGCCCCGTGTCCGCTGGACACGGCCCTGACGTGATGTCATGGTCACAATCAAATTTAATCCAATTACTACAAAATAGTTAGTGGCAAGTGGGTATCAAACACATGGAGTTTGTGGAATATGTGTTATTTAAAAGTTATCTAAGTTAACTAAAATTAAACTAATGCAATTAAAGTATATTTCAAGAGTTGGATTAATTGAATTGATTTTAAAACTAAGATTACTAAAGTAATTGCAAAAACAGAAATATGGTTTGTAAACAATTTAGAGAGAAATGACTATCTTAAGTTTCCGATTTGCTTCGACATTTGTGCTAACATTCAACTAGAAAGAATCACATAGACATGATTCATGTATGATTACTTGTTGTGATGAAAGGGAACTAAGTACTCGGATTCCTAGAACGCGAGGTTGTTACCCTATGACCAATTAATCAATACCCAATCCTAATTCTACCTATGATATCTCGATTGCCAACGGCACCAAGAACGTATAGTTTTGAATAAGATTAGCACACTAATTAACAATTTACAAACAAGCAATCACACACCATAACAAACAAATCATAAAGAAAAGTTCATTATTCTAGAAATATAAAATCAAAGCACAAAGTCTTACACTGTCACACCCCCAAAATCCACACGCGGAGTACCACCGCTTGGAGGCGTGACATGACCAGGATCAAGCCACCAATCATATTGAACATAAATATATCAAAAGTCATTCATCAATACGATAGGTGTTTACAAAACCAAATATATACAAGTGTATAGCGGAAGCATTAATGTAAAACCCAACATAAGTTTAAGTACAAAATGTTATAATGTTTAACAAAACATCCACGTCCGTGCCCACAACGACTGCGCCTCCCGTGCAAGCTCCAAGAGTACCTATTGTCCTGCAAGGCATGTAACAGAGAGTCAACAACTAGTTGAGCGAGTTCACTGTTAGTTATTTAGTTATAATGTTCGTTTCGTAAATCGTATGTAATAGCATCGCGGCCCTCTAGGCATGTTTGCGAAGTTTAGAAATTGTATCGCGTTAGTCCTTGCTGCCAGTCCAGGCATGCGTGCGATGAATAGTGTTGACTAGTCGTATTTGTACGTGCCCTTCTTAATCCAAGGACCGTAGCGAGTGTGATTGTCCTACCCAAGGAGGACGAACGTATGTTAAGGTTGTTGTCCTACCCAAGGAGGACGAACGTACGTTAAGGTTGTTGTCCTACCCAAGGAGGACGAACGTATGTATTCTACCCAAGGAGAATACATAGGATTTATATTGGCATCCTACCCATGGAGGATGGCGGTACATATCCTACCCAAGGAGAATATGTAGGTTCCATTGTATGTTAAGGTTGTTGTCCTACCCAAGGAGGACGAACGTATGTATTCTACCCAAGGAGAATACATAGGATTTATATTGGCATCCTACCCATGGAGGATGGCGGTACATATCCTACCCAAGGAGAATATGTAGGTTCCATTTTAGTTTCTTAACCCATTCCCAAACCACCGGGAATCCCATGCCTTAGAAAGAGTGTGAACTCACCTTGTTTCGCTCGGTATGCTAAGTATGTGCTCACGGTTAATCAATCACGTCCTAAGGTACGCACGTATACATAATCAGTTTGTATTAAAGTTGTTTGTGCGTAAACATAATCATCATGAACATCGCATCAATCACATTACACGTATTTGCAATCATACAAGTAATACTTTATACATAACAGCAGTTAACTAACCCAGTTAACACTTAACAGAATTAACTCAAGTTACTGCACAGATCAGCTATTCGGCGAAACACGCATGTTGGCGAAACACAGATAGTGGCGAAACACATATAGTGACGAAACACATATAGTGACGAAACACATTCTGTTTCGTCGAGGTGTCCCCTGGCGAAACAGAACTTCTGATTCGTCGACTACTCTTGGCGAAACACATCCTGTTTCGCCGAGAGTTCTGTTTCGTCGATCAGTCAGTTTCGCAGACATCAGTTACAGCAGATGCGAAAAACACATAAACCCTAACAGCCGTAAAACAGCAATTCCTCAATCATACAGTAATCATTCAACGCAGAATTATCGTAACATCATCATAACATAAGTATCACAGTTCTTAACGTCTAGCACGAACCCTAGGTTATGTGTACAACATATAGATTAACATACAACATCATATCATCGATTCCTATCAAGATACTAATGTGTATTCAGAATCAGGCCATATAAACAACATTCAGAACCGAGTATCATCAACATACCCTCCTATAATCCAGAAATCAAGCATAAACACAACATGTATAAAGAAATCAAAGGACAAAGAAACCGATTTAGACGAGCACGCACTAACCGGGATATTCGAGATGAACAAGGGAGGATTCGAGAGAGAAAGATGATGGTTGAGGATGGTTATCGCCTTCACAGAGTGGAGAGTTCTAGGGTTTCTATTTTTGTTAAAAGTGTGAAACAGGGAGTCGGTTCACGTTAATATGAACGAATTACCGTTCTGGGCCCTTAATGGGCTTGGCGAAACTGGGCTTGGCGAAACAGACTTCTGTTTCGTCGGGATGCTTATGACGAAACAGTCTGTTTCGTCGGGTCCTGTCTGTTTCGTCGAGTCCTGTCTGTTTCGTCGAGTCCTTTTATGTGTTAACAGTTACAAGTTAAACAAGTCAAACAACTACACAGTCAAAGTCAACGTGCACTAAGAGCGAAAAAGAAAGTCGGAAACTCGAGTTGTCACATTATCCCCAACTTGAAAGAAATTTCGTCCCTAAATTTAGCATGCGGTTACTGAGGAAGCTAGGTAAGTTATCGTTTACTGGTTTTCCTGGGGTGTCACATCATCCCCCCCGTTGAGTTGGGATTTCATCCCGAACTTCTGTAGTAGCTTCAGCCTTAGTAGTAGTTGCATTGTTTTTGAACAACTGGGGATATTTGAGTTCCATTTGGTCTTCGCGTTCCCAGGTAAACTCTGGGCCACGACGGGAGTTCCAACGAACTCGAACAAGTGGTATTCTGGTGTTCTTGAGGACCTTAACATCCCGGTCCGTGATTTCAACTGGTTCCTCGACGAAATGCAATTGTTCGTCGATAGTGAGCTCCTTCAGAGGAACTATGTGGGTCTCATCTGACTGAAACTTCTTCAGATTCGACACGTGAAAGACGTTGTGAACTGCACTGAGTTCAGCCGGTAAGTTCAGTCTGTAGGCCACTTTGCCTATTTTCTCTATGACTTCAAATGGTCCAACATATCGTGGATTGAGTTTGCCTCGTTTGCCAAAACGAACAACACCCTTCCAGGGTGAAACTTTGAGTAGTGCTCGATCCCCAACTTGGAATTCGAGTATTTTCCTGTCTTTATCAGCGTATACTTTCTGACGGTCACGTGCTGCTGCCATGCGTTGTCGTATTTGAGCAATCTTTTCAGTAGTATCAACTACCATTTCCGGACCTGTGATCTGACTGTCACCCACCTCTGCCCAACAAAGAGGTGATCGGCATTTACGCCCGTACAATGCCTCAAATGGAGCAGCTTTAATGCTGGTGTGGTAACTGTTGTTGTACGAAAATTCCACAAGTGGCAGATGTTTTTCCCAGCCTTTGCCAAAGTCAATTACGCACGCCCGAAGCATGTCTTCTAGAGTTTGAATAGTGCGCTCAGACTGCCCATCTGTCTGAGGATGATAAGCTGTGCTCATGTCCAATCGAGAGCCAAAAGATTTGTGCATTGCTTGCCACAGTTCTGAAGTAAAACGTGCATCACGATCAGAGATAATAGATGTGGGCACCCCGTGCCTCGAGACAACTTCCTTAAGGTATACGTCTGCTAGAGTGGAGAACTTATCCGTTTCCTTGATAGCCAAGAAGTGAGCAGACTTTGTGAGTCGATCCACGATCACCCAAATAGTGTCATTCCCACGTTGAGACCTAGGTAGGCCAGTAACAAAATCCATGGAAATTTGCTCCCATTTCCATTGTGGTATCTCAGGTTGTTGGAGTGGGCCTGATGGTTTCTGATATTCTGCTTTGACTCTCGCACAAGTCAAACACTTGCTAACGTAAGTTGCTATGTGGGCCTTCATGCTAGGCCACCAATATGTAGTTCTGAGGTCGTGGTACATCTTATCTGAACCAGGATGTACTGAGTAGCGAGACTTATGAGCTTCATCCATTACAAGTTCGCGTAAACTACCATAGAGTGGGACCCAGATGCGTCCGGTTACATAGTAGGCTCCGTCTGCCTTTTGTTCTAACCGTTGCCTTGAGCCGCGTAGGGCTTCAGCCCTGACGTTTCCTGGTTTCAATGCTTCTACCTGAGCATCTCGTATCTGTGAAGGAAGACTAGACTGAATAGTGAGTTGCAATGCTCGTACACGCCTAGGTATGGTATCCTTTCGACTGAGGGCGTCGGCCACCACATTGGCCTTGCCTGGATGGTACTTTATAGCACATTCGTAATCGTTCAGTAACTCGACCCATCGACGTTGTCGCATGTTCAGGTCTTTCTGCTTGAAAATATACTCAAGACTTCTGTGATCGGTGTAGATGGTGCACTTAGTGCCATACAGATAATGTCGCCATATCTTGAGCGCAAAAACAACAGCTCCAAGCTCTAAATCGTGTGTAGTGTAATTCCGTTCGTGAATCTTAAGTTGGCGCGAAGCATAAGCAATAACTTTATCCCGTTGCATCAACACACATCCAAGACCTTGGATAGATGCATCACAGTAGACTACAAAATCGTCCGTGCCTTCAGGCAATGAGAGGATAGGTGCGCTACAAAGTCTATCCTTTAAGTGCTGAAACGCTGTATCCTGTGTATCACTCCAACGGTAGGCAATACCTTTCTGTGTCAGTAATGTAAGCGGCTGTGCAATCTTTGAGAAGTCTTTGATAAACCGTCTGTAATAACCCGCCAATCCCAAGAATTGGCGTATTTCTGTCGGTGTGCGAGGTGCAGGCCAGTTCTTGATCGAATATACCTTGGATGGATCAACATGTATCCCATCCCTGTTTACCACGTGACCTAGAAAGTGGACTTCACGAAGCCAGAAGTCGCATTTTGAAAACTTAGCGTACAGTTGTTCCGTTCGAAGGAGTTCCAGAATAAGTCGTAAATGTTGCTCATGTTCCTCCCGACTCTTCGAGTAAATTAGGATGTCATCAATAAAAACAATAACAAACTTGTCAAGATAAGGTTTGCACACCCTGTTCATAAGATCCATGAAAACCGCAGGCGCGTTCGTTAGCCCGAATGGCATGACCAAAAACTCGTAATGACCGTAGCGAGTTCTGAATGCTGTTTTGGAGACGTCCTCATCCCGGACTCTCAGTTGATGGTAACCTGACCTTAGATCAATCTTTGAGTAATAGCTCGACCCTTGTAACTGGTCGAATAAGTCGTCGATGCGTGGAAGTGGATAGCGATTCTTCACGGTCACCTTGTTTAGTTCGCGGTAATCTATGCACATACGAAAGGTACCGTCTTTCTTCTTCACAAATAATACTGGAGCTCCCCATGGCGAAGAGCTAGGACGTATGAAACCCTTTTCCAAGAGTTCTTGCAATTGCTTAGACAGTTCTTCCAGTTCAGTTGGAGCTAATCGGTAAGGCGCTCGAGCTATAGGTGCTGCTCCTGGAGCTAGCTCGATCTGAAATTCGACCTGGCGATGGGGCGGTAACCCAGGTAACTCTTCAGGAAACACTTGAGGAAAGTCGCGTACTACAGGAATATCCCAAATCTTTTTCTCTGTCGTCGATGTATCAGTAACGAGTGCTAAAATAGCTACGTGGCCTTTTCGCAGACACTTCTGAGCCTTCAAGAAAGAGATGATGCCACTCACGACACCACTCTTGTCACCTTGAACTTCAAGGGGTTCTTTGCCAGAACAAGGAATACGAACGATCTTCTCCTTGCATAGGATCTCTGCTTGTTGTTGGGATAACCAATCCATACCAATGACGATATCAAAGCTACTCAGAGTTATAGGAATGAGATCGATAGAGAAAGTCTGACCGGCGAGGATAAGATTACAACCCTGAACTATGTGTGTGGCTTCTAAACTTTTACCGTTAGCTAACTCTACGACATGTTTGGTGTTCAACAGGGTTGGTGCACGTTTAAGCATTTGACTAACATTCAGAGACATATAACTGGTATCCGCACCCGAATCAAATAATACGGTAACATAAAAGTCGTCGAGAAGAAACTTACCCGTAACCACATTAGGATCGTTCCTTGCGTCACTCTGGCCAATCACAAACATACGACCTTTTGCACCATTGTTGTTGTTGTTTCCCCCATTGTTGTTCCCACTGCCCTGATTATTGTTATTGTTGCTTTGATTCTGTTTTAATTGGGGACAGTTCCGCTTGAAATGACCTTCAGCCCCACACTGAAAGCATGTCTTATTTCCTTGCTGTTGTTGCTGTGACTGGTTTCGTGGAACGGGTGACTGTTGTTGCTGGTTCTGATTCGCAGGCCTTAAGCTCCTGCAATCTTTAGCCTCATGACCTACTCTTAGACATCTCTGACAGCGGCCTCTACGACACTGACCACTGTGGTGTTTGTTGCACCTGTTACACAGTGGATGAATTCCCCGATATCCACTCTGCCCCTGACCACCAGACGATTGCTGACTCGAACTCTGATAATCACTAGTCTTGCGCTGTTGCTGTGCTTGAGACTGTACAATAGCTGAACCCCTGCTGGAATCCCCTTCCCATTTCCGCTTGTTGTCACTGGGAATAGCAGGAGTAATTGGAGTGGTAGCGGTAGTAGTAGCGTTGATACGTTTAGGCAGCCTGTTCTGTTCCACCGCCTGATCAGTGAGGCGATGAGCTAGCTTAACGATCTGTTGAATAGTGCCCAGATTCGCTGAAGTTACGTGGCTTTGAATCTCCGGCACCAGACCATTGAGATACAGTTCGATATGCTTAATGGGAGGGTCCACCATAGTAGGACACAGAATAGCCAATTCATTCGATCTTCTGGTGTACGCTTCAATTTCTGACCCCGTCATTTTCAAATGGTAAAATTCTACCTCCAGTTTATGAATATCATCACGGCTACAGTATTCCTCTTTAATCAAATCCTTGAAATCATTCCAGGGTGTGGCGTTAGCAACAGCCAACCCTAACATCTGCACTTGCGCATTCCACCAAGTCAGCGCAATGCCTTCTAGTGTACCAGTGGCGTACTTCACCCTGCGAGCCTCAGGGCATTCGCACATTTCAAATACCGACTCGAGCTTTTCAAACCAATGGAGGAGTCCAACCGCTCCTTCCGTGCCACTAAAAGTAGTAGGACGACAGTCCATGAACGTTTTGAAGGTACAAACAGGTGGCTGAGCGTGCTGACCTGTTGTGTATAAGAATTAAGAAAAGTTCAAACACGAGAGTTGGTTTAGGAGTGTAGGATCTCAAGATCCTAGTGTGAGTTTACAACTGCAGGGTATACCTCCTGCTTGTGCGGCTGCAAGTGCCGCAGCAATTTGCTCGTTAATGAGAGCCGTCAGTTGGGCTTGCGTCATGTTGATACGTCCAGACATGATCTTCATAGTAAATATGACATAAGTGAGAGAGGTTCGCGAGTAGTGCGATAACAAGAGGGAATAGTCACACAAGTGTTCTCATGCAATAGTGTCAAGTTAACCTAAGCATACCCGGAGCAAAGTTCTATGCAATTCTAGCAAGTAGGCAATAAGACATGTACCATATTACCTAGAGTGATGAGTCTTGCACGTGGAGCGAGGCGTCGTTGTGGATCGTTGAGCACTGTTCTGGTTATAGTCTGGTTTTAAATAAAAACGTTTTCCCCTTATTAAAACCGAGTTCTCTATAACCAATGGCTCTGATACCAATCTGTCACACCCCCAAAATCCACACGCGGAGTACCACCGCTTGGAGGCGTGACATGACCAGGATCAAGCCACCAATCATATTGAACATAAATATATCAAAAGTCATTCATCAATACGATAGGTGTTTACAAAACCAAATATATACAAGTGTATAGCGGAAGCATTAATGTAAAACCCAACATAAGTTTAAGTACAAAATGTTATAATGTTTAACAAAACATCCACGTCCGTGCCCACAACGACTGCGCCTCCCGTGCAAGCTCCAAGAGTACCTATTGTCCTGCAAGGCATGTAACAGAGAGTCAACAACTAGTTGAGCGAGTTCACTGTTAGTTATTTAGTTATAATGTTCGTTTCGTAAATCGTATGTAATAGCATCGCGGCCCTCTAGGCATGTTTGCGAAGTTTAGAAATTGTATCGCGTTAGTCCTTGCTGCCAGTCCAGGCATGCGTGCGATGAATAGTGTTGACTAGTCGTATTTGTACGTGCCCTTCTTAATCCAAGGACCGTAGCGAGTGTGATTGTCCTACCCAAGGAGGACGAACGTATGTTAAGGTTGTTGTCCTACCCAAGGAGGACGAACGTACGTTAAGGTTGTTGTCCTACCCAAGGAGGACGAACGTATGTATTCTACCCAAGGAGAATACATAGGATTTATATTGGCATCCTACCCATGGAGGATGGCGGTACATATCCTACCCAAGGAGAATATGTAGGTTCCATTGTATGTTAAGGTTGTTGTCCTACCCAAGGAGGACGAACGTATGTATTCTACCCAAGGAGAATACATAGGATTTATATTGGCATCCTACCCATGGAGGATGGCGGTACATATCCTACCCAAGGAGAATATGTAGGTTCCATTTTAGTTTCTTAACCCATTCCCAAACCACCGGGAATCCCATGCCTTAGAAAGAGTGTGAACTCACCTTGTTTCGCTCGGTATGCTAAGTATGTGCTCACGGTTAATCAATCACGTCCTAAGGTACGCACGTATACATAATCAGTTTGTATTAAAGTTGTTTGTGCGTAAACATAATCATCATGAACATCGCATCAATCACATTACACGTATTTGCAATCATACAAGTAATACTTTATACATAACAGCAGTTAACTAACCCAGTTAACACTTAACAGAATTAACTCAAGTTACTGCACAGATCAGCTATTCGGCGAAACACGCATGTTGGCGAAACACAGATAGTGGCGAAACACATATAGTGACGAAACACATATAGTGACGAAACACATTCTGTTTCGTCGAGGTGTCCCCTGGCGAAACAGAACTTCTGATTCGTCGACTACTCTTGGCGAAACACATCCTGTTTCGCCGAGAGTTCTGTTTCGTCGATCAGTCAGTTTCGCAGACATCAGTTACAGCAGATGCGAAAAACACATAAACCCTAACAGCCGTAAAACAGCAATTCCTCAATCATACAGTAATCATTCAACGCAGAATTATCGTAACATCATCATAACATAAGTATCACAGTTCTTAACGTCTAGCACGAACCCTAGGTTATGTGTACAACATATAGATTAACATACAACATCATATCATCGATTCCTATCAAGATACTAATGTGTATTCAGAATCAGGCCATATAAACAACATTCAGAACCGAGTATCATCAACATACCCTCCTATAATCCAGAAATCAAGCATAAACACAACATGTATAAAGAAATCAAAGGACAAAGAAACCGATTTAGACGAGCACGCACTAACCGGGATATTCGAGATGAACAAGGGAGGATTCGAGAGAGAAAGATGATGGTTGAGGATGGTTATCGCCTTCACAGAGTGGAGAGTTCTAGGGTTTCTATTTTTGTTAAAAGTGTGAAACAGGGAGTCGGTTCACGTTAATATGAACGAATTACCGTTCTGGGCCCTTAATGGGCTTGGCGAAACTGGGCTTGGCGAAACAGACTTCTGTTTCGTCGGGATGCTTATGACGAAACAGTCTGTTTCGTCGGGTCCTGTCTGTTTCGTCGAGTCCTGTCTGTTTCGTCGAGTCCTTTTATGTGTTAACAGTTACAAGTTAAACAAGTCAAACAACTACACAGTCAAAGTCAACGTGCACTAAGAGCGAAAAAGAAAGTCGGAAACTCGAGTTGTCACATTATCCCCAACTTGAAAGAAATTTCGTCCCTAAATTTAGCATGCGGTTACTGAGGAAGCTAGGTAAGTTATCGTTTACTGGTTTTCCTGGGGTGTCACATCATCCCCCCCGTTGAGTTGGGATTTCATCCCGAACTTCTGTAGTAGCTTCAGCCTTAGTAGTAGTTGCATTGTTTTCGAACAACTGGGGATATTTGAGTTCCATTTGGTCTTCGCGTTCCCAGGTAAACTCTGGGCCACGACGGGAGTTCCAACGAACTCGAACAAGTGGTATTCTGGTGTTCTTGAGGACCTTAACATCCCGGTCCGTGATTTCAACTGGTTCCTCGACGAAATGCAATTGTTCGTCGATAGTGAGCTCCTTCAGAGGAACTATGTGGGTCTCATCTGACTGAAACTTCTTCAGATTCGACACGTGAAAGACGTTGTGAACTGCACTGAGTTCAGCCGGTAAGTTCAGTCTGTAGGCCACTTTGCCTATTTTCTCTATGACTTCAAATGGTCCAACATATCGTGGATTGAGTTTGCCTCGTTTGCCAAAACGAACAACACCCTTCCAGGGTGAAACTTTGAGTAGTGCTCGATCCCCAACTTGGAATTCGAGTATTTTCCTGTCTTTATCAGCGTATACTTTCTGACGGTCACGTGCTGCTGCCATGCGTTGTCGTATTTGAGCAATCTTTTCAGTAGTATCAACTACCATTTCCGGACCTGTGATCTGACTGTCACCCACCTCTGCCCAACAAAGAGGTGATCGGCATTTACGCCCGTACAATGCCTCAAATGGAGCAGCTTTAATGCTGGTGTGGTAACTGTTGTTGTACGAAAATTCCACAAGTGGCAGATGTTTTTCCCAGCCTTTGCCAAAGTCAATTACGCACGCCCGAAGTATGTCTTCTAGAGTTTGAATAGTGCGCTCAGACTGCCCATCTGTCTGAGGATGATAAGCTGTGCTCATGTCCAATCGAGAGCCAAAAGATTTGTGCATTGCTTGCCACAGTTCTGAAGTAAAACGTGCATCACGATCAGAGATAATAGATGTGGGCACCCCGTGCCTCGAGACAACTTCCTTAAGGTATACGTCTGCTAGAGTGGAGAACTTATCCGTTTCCTTGATAGCCAAGAAGTGAGCAGACTTTGTGAGTCGATCCACGATCACCCAAATAGTGTCATTCCCACGTTGAGACCTAGGTAGGCCAGTAACAAAATCCATGGAAATTTGCTCCCATTTCCATTGTGGTATCTCAGGTTGTTGGAGTGGGCCTGATGGTTTCTGATATTCTGCTTTGACTCTCGCACAAGTCAAACACTTGCTAACGTAAGTTGCTATGTGGGCCTTCATGCTAGGCCACCAATATGTAGTTCTGAGGTCGTGGTACATCTTATCTGAACCAGGATGTACTGAGTAGCGAGACTTATGAGCTTCATCCATTACAAGTTCGCGTAAACTACCATAGAGTGGGACCCAGATGCGTCCGGTTACATAGTAGGCTCCGTCTGCCTTTTGTTCTAACCGTTGCCTTGAGCCGCGTAGGGCTTCAGCCCTGAGGTTTCCTGGTTTCAATGCTTCTACCTGAGCATCTCGTATCTGTGAAGGAAGACTAGACTGAATAGTGAGTTGCAATGCTCGTACACGCCTAGGTATGGTATCCTTTCGACTGAGGGCGTCGGCCACCACATTGGCCTTGCCTGGATGGTACTTTATAGCACATTCGTAATCGTTCAGTAACTCGACCCATCGACGTTGTCGCATGTTCAGGTCTTTCTGCTTGAAAATATACTCAAGACTTCTGTGATCGGTGTAGATGGTGCACTTAGTGCCATACAGATAATGTCGCCATATCTTGAGCGCAAAAACAACAGCTCCAAGCTCTAAATCGTGTGTAGTGTAATTCCGTTCGTGAATCTTAAGTTGGCGCGAAGCATAAGCAATAACTTTATCCCGTTGCATCAACACACATCCAAGACCTTGGATAGATGCATCACAGTAGACTACAAAATCGTCCGTGCCTTCAGGCAATGAGAGGATAGGTGCGCTACAAAGTCTATCCTTTAAGTGCTGAAACGCTGTATCCTGTGTATCACTCCAACGGTAGGCAATACCTTTCTGTGTCAGTAATGTAAGCGGCTGTGCAATCTTTGAGAAGTCTTTGATAAACCGTCTGTAATAACCCGCCAATCCCAAGAATTGGCGTATTTCTGTCGGTGTGCGAGGTGCAGGCCAGTTCTTGATCGAATATACCTTGGATGGATCAACATGTATCCCATCCCTGTTTACCACGTGACCTAGAAAGTGGACTTCACGAAGCCAGAAGTCGCATTTTGAAAACTTAGCGTACAGTTGTTCCGTTCGAAGGAGTTCCAGAATAAGTCGTAAATGTTGCTCATGTTCCTCCCGACTCTTCGAGTAAATTAGGATGTCATCAATAAAAACAATAACAAACTTGTCAAGATAAGGTTTGCACACCCTGTTCATAAGATCCATGAAAACCGCAGGCGCGTTCGTTAGCCCGAATGGCATGACCAAAAACTCGTAATGACCGTAGCGAGTTCTGAATGCTGTTTTGGAGACGTCCTCATCCCGGACTCTCAGTTGATGGTAACCTGACCTTAGATCAATCTTTGAGTAATAGCTCGACCCTTGTAACTGGTCGAATAAGTCGTCGATGCGTGGAAGTGGATAGCGATTCTTCACGGTCACCTTGTTTAGTTCGCGGTAATCTATGCACATACGAAAGGTACCGTCTTTCTTCTTCACAAATAATACTGGAGCTCCCCATGGCGAAGAGCTAGGACGTATGAAACCCTTTTCCAAGAGTTCTTGCAATTGCTTAGACAGTTCTTCCAGTTCAGTTGGAGCTAATCGGTAAGGCGCTCGAGCTATAGGTGCTGCTCCTGGAGCTAGCTCGATCTGAAATTCGACCTGGCGATGGGGCGGTAACCCAGGTAACTCTTCAGGAAACACTTGAGGAAAGTCGCGTACTACAGGAATATCCCAAATCTTTTTCTCTGTCGTCGATGTATCAGTAACGAGTGCTAAAATAGCTACGTGGCCTTTTCGCAGACACTTCTGAGCCTTCAAGAAAGAGATGATGCCACTCACGACACCACTCTTGTCACCTTGAACTTCAAGGGGTTCTTTGCCAGAACAAGGAATACGAACGATCTTCTCCTTGCATAGGATCTCTGCTTGTTGTTGGGATAACCAATCCATACCAATGACGATATCAAAGCTACTCAGAGTTATAGGAATGAGATCGATAGAGAAAGTCTGACCGGCGAGGATAAGATTACAACCCTGAACTATGTGTGTGGCTTCTAAACTTTTACCGTTAGCTAACTCTACGACATGTTTGGTGTTCAACAGGGTTGGTGCACGTTTAAGCATTTGACTAACATTCAGAGACATATAACTGGTATCCGCACCCGAATCAAATAATACGGTAACATAAAAGTCGTCGAGAAGAAACTTACCCGTAACCACATTAGGATCGTTCCTTGCGTCACTCTGGCCAATCACAAACATACGACCTTTTGCACCATTGTTGTTGTTGTTTCCCCCATTGTTGTTCCCACTGCCCTGATTATTGTTATTGTTGCTTTGATTCTGTTTTAATTGGGGACAGTTCCGCTTGAAATGACCTTCAGCCCCACACTGAAAGCATGTCTTATTTCCTTGCTGTTGTTGCTGTGACTGGTTTCGTGGAACGGGTGACTGTTGTTGCTGGTTCTGATTCGCAGGCCTTAAGCTCCTGCAATCTTTAGCCTCATGACCTACTCTTAGACATCTCTGACAGCGGCCTCTACGACACTGACCACTGTGGTGTTTGTTGCACCTGTTACACAGTGGATGAATTCCCCGATATCCACTCTGCCCCTGACCACCAGACGATTGCTGACTCGAACTCTGATAATCACTAGTCTTGCGCTGTTGCTGTGCTTGAGACTGTACAATAGCTGAACCCCTGCTGGAATCCCCTTCCCATTTCCGCTTGTTGTCACTGGGAATAGCAGGAGTAATTGGAGTGGTAGCGGTAGTAGTAGCGTTGATACGTTTAGGCAGCCTGTTCTGTTCCACCGCCTGATCAGTGAGGCGATGAGCTAGCTTAACGATCTGTTGAATAGTGCCCAGATTCGCTGAAGTTACGTGGCTTTGAATCTCCGGCACCAGACCATTGAGATACAGTTCGATACGCTTAATGGGAGGGTCCACCATAGTAGGACACAGAATAGCCAATTCATTCGATCTTCTGGTGTACGCTTCAATTTCTGACCCCGTCATTTTCAAATGGTAAAATTCTACCTCCAGTTTATGAATATCATCACGGCTACAGTATTCCTCTTTAATCAAATCCTTGAAATCATTCCAGGGTGTGGCGTTAGCAACAGCCAACCCTAACATCTGCACTTGCGCATTCCACCAAGTCAGCGCAATGCCTTCTAGTGTACCAGTGGCGTACTTCACCCTGCGAGCCTCAGGGCATTCGCACATTTCAAATACCGACTCGAGCTTTTCAAACCAATGGAGGAGTCCAACCGCTCCTTCCGTGCCACTAAAAGTAGTAGGACGACAGTCCATGAACGTTTTGAAGGTACAAACAGGTGGCTGAGCGTGCTGACCTGTTGTGTATAAGAATTAAGAAAAGTTCAAACACGAGAGTTGGTTTAGGAGTGTAGGATCTCAAGATCCTAGTGTGAGTTTACAACTGCAGGGTATACCTCCTGCTTGTGCGGCTGCAAGTGCCGCAGCAATTTGCTCGTTAATGAGAGCCGTCAGTTGGGCTTGCGTCATGTTGATACGTCCAGACATGATCTTCATAGTAAATATGACATAAGTGAGAGAGGTTCGCGAGTAGTGCGATAACAAGAGGGAATAGTCACACAAGTGTTCTCATGCAATAGTGTCAAGTTAACCTAAGCATACCCGGAGCAAAGTTCTATGCAATTCTAGCAAGTAGGCAATAAGACATGTACCATATTACCTAGAGTGATGAGTCTTGCACGTGGAGCGAGGCGTCGTTGTGGATCGTTGAGCACTGTTCTGGTTATAGTCTGGTTTTAAATAAAAACGTTTTCCCCTTATTAAAACCGAGTTCTCTATAACCAATGGCTCTGATACCAATCTGTCACACCCCCAAAATCCACACGCGGAGTACCACCGCTTGGAGGCGTGACATGACCAGGATCAAGCCACCAATCATATTGAACATAAATATATCAAAAGTCATTCATCAATACGATAGGTGTTTACAAAACCAAATATATACAAGTGTATAGCGGAAGCATTAATGTAAAACCCAACATAAGTTTAAGTACAAAATGTTATAATGTTTAACAAAACATCCACGTCCGTGCCCACAACGACTGCGCCTCCCGTGCAAGCTCCAAGAGTACCTATTGTCCTGCAAGGCATGTAACAGAGAGTCAACAACTAGTTGAGCGAGTTCACTGTTAGTTATTTAGTTATAATGTTCGTTTCGTAAATCGTATGTAATAGCATCGCGGCCCTCTAGGCATGTTTGCGAAGTTTAGAAATTGTATCGCGTTAGTCCTTGCTGCCAGTCCAGGCATGCGTGCGATGAATAGTGTTGACTAGTCGTATTTGTACGTGCCCTTCTTAATCCAAGGACCGTAGCGAGTGTGATTGTCCTACCCAAGGAGGACGAACGTATGTTAAGGTTGTTGTCCTACCCAAGGAGGACGAACGTACGTTAAGGTTGTTGTCCTACCCAAGGAGGACGAACGTATGTATTCTACCCAAGGAGAATACATAGGATTTATATTGGCATCCTACCCATGGAGGATGGCGGTACATATCCTACCCAAGGAGAATATGTAGGTTCCATTGTATGTTAAGGTTGTTGTCCTACCCAAGGAGGACGAACGTATGTATTCTACCCAAGGAGAATACATAGGATTTATATTGGCATCCTACCCATGGAGGATGGCGGTACATATCCTACCCAAGGAGAATATGTAGGTTCCATTTTAGTTTCTTAACCCATTCCCAAACCACCGGGAATCCCATGCCTTAGAAAGAGTGTGAACTCACCTTGTTTCGCTCGGTATGCTAAGTATGTGCTCACGGTTAATCAATCACGTCCTAAGGTACGCACGTATACATAATCAGTTTGTATTAAAGTTGTTTGTGCGTAAACATAATCATCATGAACATCGCATCAATCACATTACACGTATTTGCAATCATACAAGTAATACTTTATACATAACAGCAGTTAACTAACCCAGTTAACACTTAACAGAATTAACTCAAGTTACTGCACAGATCAGCTATTCGGCGAAACACGCATGTTGGCGAAACACAGATAGTGGCGAAACACATATAGTGACGAAACACATATAGTGACGAAACACATTCTGTTTCGTCGAGGTGTCCCCTGGCGAAACAGAACTTCTGATTCGTCGACTACTCTTGGCGAAACACATCCTGTTTCGCCGAGAGTTCTGTTTCGTCGATCAGTCAGTTTCGCAGACATCAGTTACAGCAGATGCGAAAAACACATAAACCCTAACAGCCGTAAAACAGCAATTCCTCAATCATACAGTAATCATTCAACGCAGAATTATCGTAACATCATCATAACATAAGTATCACAGTTCTTAACGTCTAGCACGAACCCTAGGTTATGTGTACAACATATAGATTAACATACAACATCATATCATCGATTCCTATCAAGATACTAATGTGTATTCAGAATCAGGCCATATAAACAACATTCAGAACCGAGTATCATCAACATACCCTCCTATAATCCAGAAATCAAGCATAAACACAACATGTATAAAGAAATCAAAGGACAAAGAAACCGATTTAGACGAGCACGCACTAACCGGGATATTCGAGATGAACAAGGGAGGATTCGAGAGAGAAAGATGATGGTTGAGGATGGTTATCGCCTTCACAGAGTGGAGAGTTCTAGGGTTTCTATTTTTGTTAAAAGTGTGAAACAGGGAGTCGGTTCACGTTAATATGAACGAATTACCGTTCTGGGCCCTTAATGGGCTTGGCGAAACTGGGCTTGGCGAAACAGACTTCTGTTTCGTCGGGATGCTTATGACGAAACAGTCTGTTTCGTCGGGTCCTGTCTGTTTCGTCGAGTCCTGTCTGTTTCGTCGAGTCCTTTTATGTGTTAACAGTTACAAGTTAAACAAGTCAAACAACTACACAGTCAAAGTCAACGTGCACTAAGAGCGAAAAAGAAAGTCGGAAACTCGAGTTGTCACATACACAAACCTTCAACCCAAGATAATCATCAAAAGTTTAGCCACACATAGCTTTGACAATCATCTTCACAATTAGTTTAACGTTCATACGGATTCAAAACACTAAAACAAATGATTCGAATTGTTTCAAGCTCCCAAGAAGTCTCCAAGTGCAGCCAAATTCGTTTCCAAACTGAATGATAACCGAAATGGACATGATAGGTCTCTTAAAACATCATGAAATGTGAATTAAATGCAGAAGTTACATTTTGGGAACACACGGTGCTGTAAGCTACGGTGCCCGCCGTAGCTTACGGCGGTCAACAAGGTCAGAAAGTCAAAACAACGCCGTAAGCTACGCCAGGTGCCGTAGCTTACGTCACTCATCAGTTCTTTACGGCATTGAGACACTGCCTTACGGCAGTGGTATTTTGAAGGATTGGGAGCCGTAACCTACGGCAGAAGCCGTAGGCTATGGCGGTGCCTGATCTTTTTCCACTTGTTCTCTTTTCCACTGCTTGACTTCTCCAACTTGTTTCCCCAAACCTCCATCTTTCATCCAAGCTTCATAAAGGCATCTTTTACGCACTTTAGCACCTGCACAATCATAACAACTAGTAGTTACCTTGTTCAAGTAAATAACCAAACAAAGTATGGGATTTTAATCTATTTAAAGGCCTTAAGGGTTATCCTACGGACCACCCGTCACATTCCCACACTTACCCGTTGCTTGTCCCAAGCAACCCATTGAAAACTAATTTCATAACCAAAAGCGATCATCATGAAAACCAAGCTAAAATATACCGTCCTTCTACTAACCTTCAATCATACCACAAGACACACCCCTCACAAGAACTCTTGGTGACAAGAAATAATAGCACATAATGCTAAACCACTCAATGCGTGTGTGTGTTTGTGCGAGAATAAGCTTGTATAAAAATCAAGTCTCCTCCTAACAACCATTTAGCATGCTTATGAATCAAAAAGACTTATGGGTTGTAACGAGGCTATGTGTAAAGGTAGGAAATAATGGGAATGTGAAAGTAGCTCATTGATTTGACCCGGTTTTTATTTCTACTACTAAACAAAGCAACATCAACTATATACAAAACATCATCAACTTTTCAACTACTAACACAACTAAATTCTTCTTTTTATATTTTTCTCTTTTTTTTTCTTGTTTTTTTTCATATAAGACATAAAACTCAACAATATATACAAGAACATCAACACTACATACTAAATCTCCTAAACCGGGTCATATCAATAGGTAAAGTTTTGTAGGAAGTAGGTTTGGGTCACAACCGAATGGTATAAGGCTCAAACATGGCTTTCCAAAGACCAAACCCCACCCCTCACAATACCAAGCTCATATATGTAAAGTATGAGGTCCAACCCACCAATCCCACACTCTCACACGTCTAGACGAGGCTACCTAAAAGTCCCCTATCATTTTCAAAAGCATTGCTAACTCTAGGATTTAACAAGAATTCGTACACAAGTTCTATTAACACAATACACACACCGCCACTCAAAACAAAGAAATATTCTCTAATAATCATATGTGGCTCAAACACTCACCAAGAAATGACTAGAAAGGGGTGTCGGTGTGTCAAGTGGAACAACATCAAGTGTTCAAATTTCGACAATTTTCGCTCGGTTTCACAATTTTTTTTTAATTTTCTCAAAAATTTTCTCAAAATTTGACGTGATGTCGTGGTCACAATCAAATTTAATCCAAATACTACTAATAGATAGCGGTAAGTGGGTATCGAACACAGGGAGTTTGTGGAATATGTGTTATTTGAAGTGTTTCTCTAGGTTAACTAAAATTAAACTAATTGCAATAAAATTAAATTCAAGAGTTGGTTTGATTGATTGAGTTTTAAAAACTAAAATTACTATTCTAATTGCAAAATGAAAATTTGGTTTGTAGACAATTTAGAGACAAATGACCATCTTTAGTTTCTGGTTTGCTTCGACGTTTATGCTATCATTCCACTAGAAAGAACTACATAGACATAGTTCATGTGTGATTACTTGTGATAAAAGGGAACTAAGTACTCAGATTCCTAGAACGTAAGGTTGTTACCCGATGACCAATTAACCCTTACCCAATCCTAATTCTACCCTTGATATCTCGATTGCCAACGACACCAAGAACGTATGGTTTCAAATTAGATTAACATAAGAATCAACAATTTATAAACAATCAATCACACACCATAACAAACAATCATAAAGACAAAGTTTGTTATTCTAGAAATTAGGAAATCAAGCATAAAGTCTAATACAAACCTTCAACCAAAGATAGTCATCAAGAGTTTAGCCACTCATGGCTTGAATCATCATCCTCACACAAGTTTCAATGTTCATAACAATTAAAAACACAAACCGAATGATTGGAAATTGTCTTCAAGCACCAAGAACACTAGAAATCGCCCCTAGAACTGTGTGTAACCGAATGGGAATGATTGGACATGAAAAGACACCATAAATCCGCATTAAAAGATGGAAGTTACACATTTACGCAGGTCAGCGCCGTAAGCTACGGTGGCCACCGTAGCTTACGGTGGCTTGGAATGGCTTATGGTGGCTTTAAACTGTCATACGGTGACAATTTATGTCAGGTACCACCGTAAGCTACGCCCTCCACCGTTGGCTACGGTGGACTTCAGCATGAAATTTTGTTTTCAACAAAACTTTTTCGTTTCAACTCCGTTTTCTTCGGCGTTTTCACCCACGTTCTCGTAATTTCATCCTCTATCATCTGATATTCTTAGTTCTTCCATTCCAATATTTTATTTTTTATTGATGCTCCAAATTCCTTCCCTTTTAAGCTCCATTTGTACCTAAAACACAAACAACCGTAGTTACCTAATTCTAGACAATTACATGGATAAATGCGGGGTTAAATTATCATTTATAACACTTAAGGGTTGTCCTATGGACTACTTGTCACATCCCCACACTTAACCGTTGCTTGTCCCAAGCAACCCGTTCAACAAAACACAATTTATTCAAGCGATCAAGTACAAACCAAGCAACAATTGTCCTCATTTACTAACTTTTTCTTAAACCCGCACATAACACACCCCTCACAATAACTCTCTTCTCGGTGGCAAGTAATAACTAGCAAAGATACGCTAGATCACACTAAAGGCAAACGGGTAGTTGAACACTAATATGCTTGTACTCAAATCGGCCCTTCGCCTAAATAATTTGCTAAATATGCACGTGAATCAAAGGGACTTAGAGGTTGTAACGTGGCTAGGCAAATGGGTAGGAAATGGAAATATATATGCAAAGTAGCTAACAATTCAACCTGGTCTTTTATTTCTAACTAAGCAAAACATAAACAACTATGTACAACATATCTTATTCATTTTTTTTCATTTTTCGTTACTTTTTCTCTTTTTTTTTCTTTTTCCTTTCATATCTCTTTTTTCTATATTTTTTTTCTTTTCACACCTAACAAGATAAATATACTAATACGAGATGCAACACTAATAGACCGGGTCAAATACGGGTTAAATTTAGAGGAACTAGGCACGTGTTACAAATGATCGGCTTCAAGCTGAAATGGGCTACTAAAGTCCAAACCCCCGCCCGTCTCGCTACCATGCTCATATATATAATTTATGAGGTCCAACCCCCCAAATTTAATCCAATTACTACTAAATAGTTAGTGGCAAGTGGGTATCGAACACAGGCAGTTTGTGGAATATGTGTTATTTAAAAGTTATTTAAGTTAACTAAAATTAAACTAATGCAATTAAAGTAAATTTCAAGAGTTGGATTGATTGAATTGATTTTAAAACTAAGATTACTAAAGTAATTGCAAAAACATAAATTTGGTTTGTAAACAATTTAGAGAGAAATGACTATCTTAAGTTTCCGGTTTGCTTCGACATTTGTGCTAACATTCAACTAGAAAGAATCACATAGACATGATTCATGTATGATTACTTGTTGTGATGAAAGGGAACTAAGTACTCGGATTCCTAGAACGCTAGGTTGTTACCCGATGACCAATTAATCAATACCCAATCCTCATTCTACCTATGATATCTCGATTGCCAACGGCACCAAGAACATATAGTTTCGAATAAGATTAGCACACTAATTAACAATTTACAAATAAGCAATCACACACCATAACAAACAAATCATAAAGAAAAGTTCATTATTCTAGAAATATAAAATCAAAGCAAAAAGTCTTACACAAACCTTCAACCCAAGATAATCATCAAAAGTTTAGCCACACATAGCTTTGACAATCATCTTCACAATTAATTCAACGTTCATACGGATTCAAAACACTAAAACAAATGATTCGAATTGTTTCAAGCTCCCAAGAAGTCTCCAAGTGCAGCGAAATTCGTGTCCAAACTGAATGATAACCGAAATGGACATGATAGGTCTCTTAAAACATCATGAAATGTGAATTAAATGCAGAAGTTACATTTTGGGAACACACGGCGCCGTAAGCTACGGTGCCCGCCGTAGCTTACGGCGGTCAAGAGGGTCAGAAAGTCAAAACAACGCCGTAAGCTACGCTAGGTGTCGTAGCTTATGGCACTCATCAGTTCTTTACGGCATTGAGACACTGCCTTACGGCAGTGGTATTTTGAAGGATTGGGAGTCGTAACCTACGGCAGAAGCCGTAGGCTACGGCGGTGCCTGATCTTTTTCCACTTGTTCTCTTTTCCACTACTTGACTCCTCCAACTTGTTTCCCCAAACCTCCATCTTTCATCCAAGCTTCATAAAAGTATCTTTTATGCACTTTAGCACCTGCACAATCATAACAACTAGTAGTTACCTTGTTCAACCAAATAACCGGACAAAGTATGGGATTTTAATCTATTTAAAGGCCTTAAGGGTTGTCCTACGGACCACCCATCAGGCCCCGTGTCCACCCTTCTTCTCTTTCTTCGTTAATTGCAGTTTGTCTGCATTATTTGACCATGCCACCGTGTCCGCTGGGCACGGCCCCGTGTGCAGAAGTGTATCTGTACTATCAAGATTTGCTTGGATTCTGCGAATCTTAGCGTTGACCACGGCCCCGTGTTGAGGTGGGCACGCCCCCGTGTCGGGAATAGAAGCTTCTAAAACTTTGTCTTTTCTGCAGACACCTGAACACGCCCTCGTGTCCGCTGGGCACGCCCTGTGTTGACCTGGGCACAGCCCCTTGCTCAGCTGGGCACAGCCCCATGATCAGCTTTCTTCTTGTTTTTTGCTTTGGGAAATGCTATCGAGGGGTCGGGCATGCCACGTTTCTTCCTTTTCTTTGTATTTATGTTGGTTTTGGCTGTATTTTGTTGCTTTTGTTCATTTACGCTCATTTAATCCTGAAAATACAAAAGGAAGACGAAAGCGCACTTTTTCCAACATTAGTACTAAAAATGGTTAGTTTTATGCGTCATTTGAAGTAATTTATATGTTGCATTTTACACACATCAGTGAGTGCTGGAATCAACATCTCAAACAGTGGAATGAATCGTCAGCTGCTTAACTCTCTGCCTAAAGGATGGGATGCCGAGGTTTCTATGATCAAGCGTACCAAGGATCTGAATGAAATGACACTTACGAAACTGATTGCTACTATCAAGTCTTGTGAGATCGACAATCAGCAGAGAGAAATGAATCACAAGAACTCACTGATGGCCGCTGGAATGACTAGCCCCAACAACGCAGCATTGATGTCTTAAGCTCATCCAAATCTGGTTTTCATCCCTGTTCATGGAGTTATGAATCAGAACCCGAACCCGAACATTGTTTTCAGTCCTATTTCTCCACCAAAATCCAAATATGTGTATGGAATGTCTCTTCCTACTTCTCAAGCTCCTGCTGTCAATGTCACAAATTTGCAACCGCAATCTCAGCCCCAGCCACAACATGCTAATGCTACTTTTGGTTGGACCACTCAGTCTGCTCCTCAGAAAACCCTGTCATCACCTTCAGTGGACCACATGGCTTTCCTGACCAAACAAAATGAAGAAAAACTTGCTCTCGCAGCCTCTATGATCTCCAGTTTCAATGCTTTCTTAGCAGGAGATATCATGCCCCCAGGAGAGATAACACCAGATGTGAATCAAGTTGTAGAAGAAGACTTGGATGAACTGGATGTGGCTTGGAATATGGCTATGTCAGCATTTAAGGCAGATAAGTTTGCTAAGAAATATGGGCGTCGTCCTATGAATGCTCGTCCTGGAGTGCTAAGAGAGAGGCTGATGTACTACAGGTGCTACGAACCGGGACACTTTGCTAGGGATTGCAAGAAGGTTCTTGCAGGTTATGAAGCTACTCAGGCGGCAGCGACAAGGAACAAGGAAAGGTCTATGGTTCCCGTTACTCCTGCTGAGACTTCGACTTCAACTGGACAGGGAAACTCTGGAGCCGGAAGAGCTTTGATCACACAGGAGCAGAATGAATTCAATTGGGCTGATGCAGTTGCTCAAGTGGAATCAATGAAGCTGTCTGAAACTGCTGCTGTGGAAAGGGTTCATCAGTGCTTGATGGCGATGACCGAGGAACCAAAATCTCTCTCCGAGATGGCAAATTCCCTTTTATGTACTGAACATTGTAGGAAGAAAGTTGCGTTGCTGGGATCTCAAAACTCAGCTTTAATCACTAATTACAACACTGTGATGGGAAAGTACATCAGTCTTCGAGAGAATAATAAAATTCTCTATGAAAAGATTGAGGCACTTAAGAAGGACATAGCTCAACTTCACAGAGATGTGAACCAACAGCAATGTTGGGTTCACGACTACAAACATAGACTCACAGTCAAGACTCTTGAATGTGATTCTGTGAAGGCTGAGCTAGAGCTTCTCACTGGAAAGTACAAACAAAAGGAGTTAAACATCAAAAAGTTTGATACTTCCAGTGACACAGTTCGTAATATGTGCAACGTGCAACTTGCTTATAAGGAAAACAAGGGAAAGGGATTGGGATATACACAGGTTCCACCACCATATAATCACAATTATTCCAGATTGCCTATCACTGAGCAGGAGATGGAAAATTATGACAAAATGATGTATGGCAAGCCTGGTGATTATGTTCCATATGAACCATCAAAGTTTAAAAATGATCAACAAGTTGATTTCAAGAAACTAATGAATTTTGACAAAAATGAAAATGTTCAAAATGAATCAACGGATAAGTCCGATCATGTAAATGAAACAGTAACAAATATAGAAGCTGAAACTGAAACAAAAAAGAACCAGTTAATACACCCGCAGAAGAGATGAAGGAAAGTTCACCAAATTCTGATTCTGATGAAAATACTAATTGTTCTAGTTTGTGTGTAGAGTCAGTAAGAACTGAAGAGAAGTCTAAAGAGGATGATGAATCACATCAACGTGCTGCTGATAATGTTATTTCTGATAAAAATGACCTTTATGCTTGGAATTATGTTTTTTCTTGGTTTGTTGAGACTTGGGGTGTTCCCACTAAGACTGATGAATCTGGTGCTATTATTCTAGATTATGCTTGTGATAAAAATGACTATGTTGAGAATGTTGAAAATGTTGAAGATGTTTTGACAGGAGGGCCTGATGCATCGACTAAGGAACTTGAGTCATCTGTTTCAAGTAACTCAGAAATCAATTCTGATGATTCAAAAAATTGCACTTGTATGCCTGAAACATCGAATGATACATCAGAAGCATCCTGCAATAATGAAAAACTTGATACTTTTGATTGTAATAATGAAGAGATTGTTGTTAAACAGGGACCATCTGATGATCTTGGCGGCCAAACAGAGGATTCAGGAATCTTAGATAATGAGTTCAAATCTTCAAGTGGTTCCGATTGTGATGAACAATCAGAATCTAGCAGCATTGCGAAAGAAGACAGTCAAACTATCTTAGACACTGACTGCCCATCATCTGAATTACCAGAATCGTCTAATGTCGAGAGCTCAGAGGTTGATCTTGTTGGACTCTGTATGCCCAAGACACATATTAGATTGATGTGGCTAGTACGTTATGATCCAAGTCGAGTCATACCCAAATACAAGCTAGACAAACACTTATAATATTTATTTATGATATTATCAAACAAATAAATATTAACACTTATAATATTTAGAAATTGGTTTTCTAAATAATTACACTTGAGAAACCAATAAATTATATGGATAATTTATTTTGAGAGAATGTTTTATTTTGTTATTTAATGGGTTAAATAACATAATAAAAGCAGTATAAGTCTTATAACATGTGATGTTATAATTTTATTAATTTTATAAAAGTTATAAAATTATATATATGATTTAAATTGTTTAAAAGAATTTTTTTTAATAATTAAAGGTGCCCCCCCCCCCTTTCTCTTCCCAAGAGAGCAATTTTGGTCCAATGATCTTTCATGCATTTGCATGTGTAAGATGGCACATGATTGGTCAATGGTGGTGGCAATATTCTCTCATGGTTTTATAACCATTTTGATGACAAAAAATAAAGTGTAAGACTTGTTTTTGCTCTATATTTTTCGGTCATAAAGGGTTTCCAAGGAGCTTTTCGGTTTTGATTCAAGTGCTAAAAATCCTAACTAAACTCGTGGTGTTTGTTGGAAATCTCGGGATACAAGCTTGAGGACTTCTACACTTGAAGGCAACCGTTCAAGAAGCATCATCCCTTTCAATTCCTATTACTCCAAGAAGGTAGTATTCTAAACATCGTATGGTTGTATTTGATAGTATGCATGTTCATATATGGATCCGGGTTTTGGGATTTTGCATATAAATGAAATTTATATCTTAAAAGTGACATGTTTTAAATAATTTTCTGCTGCGTTTTGATTTTATACGGATGAAATCGCTTTGATAAACATGTGAAAATCCCAACAATGGCATCTAGAGCCGCTTATATGAGTGCATGCTTCAATAGATTAAAATTTTCGAGTTTCGGGTTTGGAGAAACCATATGGCCGAAAGTTTTGAACTTGGTTCTCCTTTTTTTTCAAGATATTAATCTTACATGCATAGAAGTATCTTGAAAAATTATGTCATTTGGATGATTTGTTTGTTTGGACAAAAACCCACTTTTTCGGTTTTTTCATTCTTGAACGAAAAGTAGGTTGTAAAAAGGGAACCGTTTTGCTTCTTGAATTTTATATATATGGATATATATTTTGGTGTTCATAACCTAGCCATGACCTTGTGTATGAATATGTTGAATGTTTATGTTTGTGATTAATATTTAACTATTTCAAAGGGTTGTAATAATTATTTACCTTTGTTCTTCCATTTGTAAAATATGTAATTTATTTATTTTCATTTGGTATGTAAATAAATAAATTAGGTGCATTTTATTTTACTAGAAAAAATGTATTAGGATAATTTTATGTAAAAGAAGATGCACACAAAAATGCGGTTTTGGTTTTGGCCAATTTCGGGCCTAAAGGACTTCATAGTTCTTAACGGGATTTTAGCCCGATAACCAAAACACATTTTTTGAAGTCCAAAGGAGTTTGGAGCTGAATATAAAAGACATTTGGAAGCTCAAAGAAAGTGGAGAAATCACAACACAAGAAGAAGACTTGAAGCATTTGGATGCGGGATCAAGTGGGAGTTGAACGACACATCACTTGTGTCATTTTTCACCCCTTAGGAAGGACCTTTTGGCACACTTGTTTCGGCTAACAAGTGTTGTCAAAATAGTTGGCTATGGTTATGCACCTATTGATATGTGTCTTGTGCTTGTGTGGTTGTTTATTTATATTGTTTTGATTTTATTTGGATATGCATGCTTAACAAACTAATAATCAACAATAGGCTTAAAATTGGTTCTTAACAAAATCATTAAAATGGTTAATAAAAGGTTTTATTAAAAATTAATGATTTTATAATAAAATGGGTTTTATTAAAAAGAACCTTGAAAAATTAGTTTTCACTAAAGTACCATTGATTTGAATGCATGCAAATGTATGGTGCATAATATTTTCTAAACTAGGATTTTGAAATATTAAAAACCCTTTTATAAAACAAGTCAAATACCATCCTTTTATACAACACTCGAATCACTTGGGAACTCTTATTGTGGGATAAAGGTCACCTAACCACATTTGAGGGAACTTGTATGTCTGAGGTGGGTTTACCATGTTTGTGGGATAAAGGTCACCTAACCACTTATGTGTGTAAACTCACACGTGTGTGTACAACTTGATTTGGAAACCATGTGCTTAGGGTCACCGAAGCATGGTGGACAAAGGTGTTGATGGGATTAAACATTCCAACTAAACATATAGATGTTTAACCGATCCCATATGGCTAGAAATTGCAAAGAGTTGCAATTGTCAAACGTTGACTACCTTGTTAATTTAAATAGAGGGATAAAGGTCACCTAACCAACATTTAAATGTAACGTTGGATTCTAGATTTTAATTATTAATTGTCTTTAAGACACCAAAGGGTATTAATGATTAAAATATAATAATATCGAAAATACTAAATTGAACTCGTTAAATTTTGTAGATGGCCGCTAACAATGCAAACCCGATTAACCAAACCGTCCGAAACCTATCACTAAGAACCATCCTTGAAAAGGATCGTCTCAACCATAACAACTTCATGGATTGGTTTCGAAACTTGAGAATCGTTCTCAAGCAAGAGAAGATATCCTATGTGTTGGACGATCCTATTCCCGATGAACCTAACATGGAAGATGTGGAAGCCTACAATGATTGGGTTAAGTATACCGAGGACTCCATGCAAGCCTCATGCCTCATGTTGAGAACTATGATTCCCTAAATTCAAAAGGATTTTGAACATCATGGGGCATACGACATGATTACCCAATTGAAGGAAATGTTCCTACAACAAGCAAGGGTAGAACGCTTCGAAACTCTTCGGGCGCTTCATGCATGTCGAATGTAGGAAACCCAATCAGTATCATCTTATGTCCTTAAGATGAAAAGCCACATTGATCGCCTCGAAAGGCTAAATTGTCCCGTCTCCAAAGAGTTAGCTACGGATTTGATCCACAACTCTTTAACAAAGAAATTTGAAAGCTTTGTAATGAACTACAACATGAATGGATGGGACAAGAGCATTGGTGAGCTTCATGCAATGCTCAAAACGGCCGAAGCAGAAATGGGCAAAAAGGTTTTACCCGTCCTAGCGATCAATGAAGGAGGCAACAAAAAGAGGCCCCACCCCGACTCTAAAGCAAACTATGCTAAAAGAAAGGGAGACGTCAAGGGAAAGGGAAAGGGAAAAGCTAAAGCAGAACCCACCAAACCAAAAGAGATGAAGCAAAAGGTTGCTACGAATGACCCATGTTTTGAATGTGGTGAGATAGGACACTGGAAGAGAAATTGTCCAACCTATCTCAAAGAGTTGAAAAACAAGAGGGATGCAGGGCAAACCTTAGGTACTATCTTTATGATACATGTTGAGCTTAATGTTATTTCTTCAAACACATGGGTACTAGATACCAGATGTGGAACTCATATTAGCAATTTGTTGCAGGGGTTCAAAAGAAATAGACATTACAAGAAGGGAGACGCTAGTCTCTTAATGGGCAACGGAGCAAAGGTTGAAGTCGAAGCTCAAGGAGACTACGTTTTAAAGCTTCCAAGTGGTTTGGAAGTGATTTTGAAGAATGTTTTATATGCTCCTAGTTTGACTAGGAACATAATTTATGTTTCCCTTTTAAAACAATCTGGTTTCAATTTCGAATTTGTTAACTATGACATTTATGTTTCTAAGAATGATGTGTTTTATTTTAAAGCTATGTCTTTAAATGGTATTTATGAATTAGATCAAGATAACACATCATATGATAGCTCAATGTACCAAGTAGCCAACAAGAAACTCAAAATGGATTTGAGTGATTCCTATCTTTGGCATTGTCGCCTTGGACATATAAATAAGAATCGCATGCAAACACTTCAGAGAAATGGTCTTTTGAAAACGAATGAAGATGATTCATTTGATGTATGCGAATCTTGTTTGCAAGGCAAAATGACCAAGACACCCTTTAGTGGAACATTTGAAAGGGCTAAAAACTTATTAGGTATTATACATTCAGATGTGTGTGGTCCTTTTAAGCCCATGACTAGGAATGGTGAAAGATACTTCATTACCTTTACCGACGACTATAGTCATTATGGTTATGTGTATTTACTGAGACACAAGGATGAAGCATTTGAAATGTTCAAAGACTTCAAAAGTGAAGTTGAAAATCAACTCAAGAAAACAATCAAAGTCCTTCACACCGATAGAGGAGGTGAATACCTGTGACAACCCTCACTAAACCAGGTATCCGTACGACTTAATTAATAATTAATTATTGCTTAATTACTGTGCTTGTTTGAACTTGTGAATAAACTGCTACTTGAATACTGATACATGTACTTACTTGCATCATACTTTACTTGCTGTCACTACATTATTTACATGCTGAACCTTAGTGACAAACATGATGCACAAAAAGCACAGTAGCACTATAACGGATAACCTATTGAACATGCTGATAAAGCCAGCATCAGGCAAACACTGCCTCTAAGGCCTGTAAGAGCCTGAAATATTTTGCTACACTAGTGGTGAGTGTAGGGATATAAGCGTTGTAGAACTGCGTCTCTAGGAATAAGTCACAATGACTGGATGTGCCTAAAACGTACTCTAAGTACAAAACTCAGCACTTTACATAATAATTCAGCTTTTAGCTAACTAATAAAGTGCCAAAACTTGAGAAAAATATTACTAGACACTTTCTAAAGTGTCAGAAATGAGTTGTGTCACTAAAAAGGGTATTAACGACACTTTAAAGCTTTGTTAAGCACTTTAACGGATTACTATCCAACCGAACAACCGGACTATACCCGGGACATGAAAATACGGCCATAAACATTATTTATCTTTTTTCTGAGCCAGTTAGGGTCCCTGAATACCCTAACACCCGTCATAACATACTACACACTACTAACCGGGTTAAGTACCTAACTAACTAACTTAACCTAACTAGTAACTAACTAATACTTGGAAATGGACCAAACCCCCCCCCCCCCTTGCTAACCGGCCCCAAACTAGAGGGGACACCCTTTGATTTCTTTTGATTATTTTAATCACAATGTCTAATATCTAAATGACATGTGATCCATTGGTTATTAATCCCACAATTGTCTATAAGTAACTTGAGAATGCACATAAGTTCATTTGTCACAACAACACAAGAAGACTACTCTCTCTCTCTCCCTTTGGCTCTCGGCCGAACCCACACCCACACACCCACCCATTTTCGAGTTTGATCTTGCAAGTTCCAAGCATCTACAAGTGTTAAGGGTCGCATATTAGGAAGCTTGGTGCAATCGGAAGGCGAAGGACCTCTTTATCTTGCTTTTATCCACGCGTTTTTCGCATAGATTCTTCCCTAGCCTTGAGCTAGTGGTATGTTGTTTAAATCCCTATCTTGAACTAATCTAAAGCGGTTAATATGTGGTGTAATGATTAAAACTTGAAATCTTACAAAATGGTGCATTAAAGTCTATTAAAAACATGAAAAATGATGGATAAAAGCTCATATGTTGTGTAAATGTTGTAGTATTTGAATTGTGTGATTATTTGGACCCGATCTATGTTGTGGTAGCTCGGATCGTCATTTAACCCGGGTTGGTCACGATCTTGGATCATGACATAAGGTTGTTTTGGAAGTAACAAGGGTTAAAGGGCGAAACTCTACCACACACATATCATGAACTTGTGTAAAAGTGTTTTAGTTTGTACAATAGTGTTTAAAACTAGTAGATCTACGTATCTACAAGTGGTATTTTCAAAGAACCAAGTGTCAAGAGAAAACATACTTTTAAAGACGGATCTTACACTAACAAGAATGGTTTTTAGAACACACAAGTGTGTAAACACTTGTGTAACACAAGGTTTCGACAAAATAACTATTTTTGAAAAAGATGACGAGAAGTTGTAAAGACGGAACTTCCATAAAAATGAGGTTTTTACAAAATCGGATTGTTTTATATAAAGATCCACTAAAAGTAATGAGATTTACTCCACAGTTTGGATAAATCACAAGTTCATGAAATGTATGCGATTTATATACATATTTTGACTAGTTTGTGATTTGAACATTGTTTTGGTTGAATGAGAAAATTGTTGGTTGATTTGTAAAAGAAAATGATACGCTTGAAAGCGTGGCCACCTCCAGTTACAGAGGAAACTCTGGCGAAATTTTTCCAAAAGCCTAACACTTAGAAATATTTTCACCATAAGTGTTAGAAATACATTTTGACTTGTTTTCAAAATATAAGTTTCGCCACAACTATATTTACAAAACATCGGAGGTGGGATTTCACAAAATAAAACGTGATACATATATATATCTAGTGTATATTTTTCACAACATCACTTGTATAAGTGTTTATGATTATTTTGTGAACTACGTAAATATTATTTTTAGAGTAAAAATAATATTACTAAGTATTATTTTGGGAAAATCACATGTATTAAAATGTAATATTTTTGGGAAGAATATTTATATTTTGGAGTTAGGAAATAAAATATATTAAGTGAGACTTAATAGTGAAATCTGAATGTTACGAACACACATGTATTACATCCCCCATCCTTGGGAAGGAAAATTGACTACCAAGTATATACAGAAAATAAACACGAAATAGTTGCCTAACTATTTCCCAAAAACTTAAACCATAAAGCTAAGGCACGACCGTCCGTCTAATAGAGTTAGCACGTGTAGGTCGTCATACAGCTGATCGATTTGGAGGCATACTTGGTAGAGACGCACCACTGTGAGTTCATGTCCCCCTTTTCTCTAACTGTTTTCAGTTTTCTTAACTGCGGGGGTGAAATACATGTTACTTTGATTACAAGTACTTTATACACGGTATGGTTAGCGTAAGGAGGTTTACTACTTAGATCATGTGAGTGGGTAGGAGCAATATGAGGCCATTAGTCCTCATAACGGGACCGAGGGACAGGAGCGGTAGATCTATCTGGGTGTAGCGAGCCCAGCCCCAGGCCAAACTAGAAACGGACCTTGGGGTGACTTTGTCCACATACTAATGCCGTGGCGAAATCTGCTAGGTTTGAGTCTCCCTATTTGCACTTCACATATATCAGTGGCCTTGCAAACCATTGGTGATCTCAATTCCCTTATTTGCTACATACCAAGACTATTTTTATACTCACAAAGGTTTACTTACTCACTTACACATGAACTCGCTCAACATTATTGTTGATTTTTCAACTTACATGTATTTCAGGAAATTAAAGATCTGGCGCGGTATGTTATGTTTTCCCGCTGCATATGGGTTCCGAGGTCATCCGGGTTTAGGAAATGTGACTTTTTCCTGGACGAGTCACAAATCTTAAACTGCGTTTATTTCATGTTAATGGCTATGTTTTTAAAGACAATGTTTTATGTTACGATGTTGTAAGTCTCTAAGACAATGGTATGTTACTCTGGTTTTAAAACTTAATCAAATGGATGATCTTGCATGATTTTATTTCATATAGCTTTGTTATGGTTAAGCTATGGTAATAAGAAGTCACACAAAATTAACCACGCTTCCGCAAAGCCAGGGTGTGACAGCTTGGTATCAGAGCTCAGATCATAGCGAACTAGGATTCTTCTCAAGTCTAGACTATGATCACTAGGGCTCTCACGAAAACATTTTTACTGCATACCACTTAAGTCCAGATCCAAAACTTTTTACAAACAATGTTGAGCACATTTTATTATTTTTAGGCTCAGTCCGGAAAGGCTGAGGCTCGGTCTTGGAGGCCGAGGCTCGGTCTGAGAGATCGAGGTAGTTGGCTAGTTGGACTAGGAAGAGTAGGCTCAGTCTTGGAGGCTGAGGCTCGGTCTTAGAGGCCGAGGCTCGATCTAAGAGGTCGAGGTAGATGATAAAGCAGTCTTAGAGACTGGGAGAATTTGGCTAGTGAGACTAGGAGTATCAGTCTAGGAGACTGGGAGGCTAGTGGGACTAGGAGAATGATTTGAATGCTTACTTGGTGACTTATGTGATTATCTGATTGTATGATTGACTGTTTGTGCATGTTTGTGTTTATGTTACAGACACCATGGACACCTCTGGCACTGGTGACTCAGACACCACCGGACCTAGACCTATAGTCTCGGACGACCTAGAGTCTTCTGAGCGCGAGGTTCACACATCCGACGTTACGAGCACGGACGAGGATGATTTCCAGCCCTTTGCTTTACCTGATGGTGCTGATGAGCTCGCTGATGGCCCTTTGGCCGGGGACCTACCGTTAGTGGAGATCCCTGCTCCCATACCCTTAGCTATTTATCCTGCCTATGATTTGCTTCTCGACGCCGACGATGATGACGACGTCGATCTATTTGATGACGAGCCCTTAGAGGAGGATGTTCAGGGCGAGGCCCTTCTTGCTGCTGGTGATCTTTTGATGATCGCAGATGCTCCCGCCGAGGAGTCACCTGCTCACTCTCCGGTCCCAGACTCTTTCGAGTCTGTGGCCTCCGCACCTTCACACACTCAGAGTGCACAGCACTTTTCTCATGGATCAGATCTCGACCAGGCATCCTCTGTTGCCCCTATTCCTAGTTTTACTTTCGACCACGATGATGTGGAGGATTCCGATCCTGTCTTTCCCCCAGGATTCGACCCGGATGAGGATATAGAATTTATACCCATGGATCAGCCTATGGAGGATCCAGTCGACCCAGTTGACCCCATCGATCCCGAGTTTGATTTTGAGGTGGCCTTTGATGAGCCCGAGCAGCCACTAGACCCTGCTCCTGACCCAGTACTTGAGCATGACCCAGTTCATGCTGACGCACCTATTATTGAGCCTGTCTTTGCTGACCCACCTATTGATGATCACCCTATAGATGCTCCATTATTGGAGGGCGATCATGTCCTTGTTGCTGATCACGTTGATCCCCCACTTTTTGCTGATGCACCAGTTGACCCCCTTGTTGTACCTCACCATGATCCTATGCCAGCCCAGTTTGATCGTGCGCTTTTTGAGGCACGGATCGACCCCCGAGACGAGCACGCCCAGTGTGGGTGGATTCCGGCTGATGACGAGGTCCCACCTTTTCCCCCTCAGATCCCTGATACCCGTCACATTGATACTTCCTTTTCATTTCCTCGGTTTACACCTCCAGCACGACCTGGAGAAGGTTCTTCGGCACACCCTTTTGGGCATGTACCAGTATCTATCCCTGCTATACCACCATCTGCTACTTTTCCCACTGTTTCTCCATTTCATGTGGCACCTTTTGATCCCACCAGTGAGCCGTTCCTTTGGGCACCGCACTCTGCTATGCCACCGACTGACCCCTACCTTTCTTTCCACATGGGGTATACTATTGAGGACATTTTGATGTCTTTCGTCGCCCAGCACGAGGCACACACACAGCGCATTCAGGAGCTTGAGAGAGCTCAGACGCCGCCGTGTCAGTGCTAGGGTCAGACCCACTCTTCGTTGCAGCCCTCTCAACCTTTACCACCATACTATGCTGCACGCCTTTTTGCCCTGGAGCAGCAGGTTGCTTCATTCTTACGCACCCAGAGAGCCATGGAGGAGGACTGGCTCCATTTGCGCCGCTTGTTTTACACTCACTTTCCCCCTCCTCCACCGCCATCCGTGTAGAGCTCTTCAGTACCGTATAGGTAGACATTGGTGAGAAGACGGCGAATGCTTTTGACTGCACAACATTTTTGGAGACTACATTATGATTCTGATTTTTGTTGACTTGTGTTTGATGTATTGACACTGATTCGATATAGTTTTTGGACTAGGGTGATGTAGCCCTTAGTCGACTGATGTTGTATGACACTGTGATGTACTTGTACGCTTACTATGTGGTCTCGATATATGGCAATCGCAGTATTCTCATCATATTTGATGCTTGATTTGGTTATTTGTATTTTAGGACATGGGATGTTGTGTGATTGATGTTTGTGACATGGGATGTTGTGTGATTGATATGATTATAACATGAGATGTTATGTACTATTACTATCGTTATATACATACGCTAAATTATGACCTGA
>JARYGA010019044.1:0-20970 GCA_030545235.1 Helianthus tuberosus
TTTCCTTTTAAACCCCTTATTTTAGTAAAAAGATCGGTTTTCTTGTGACGTTCCTTATCAAAAAAAAAAAAAATGAAGTCTAGCAATAAACAAACAAGTTCCTCAAAGAAACTTTGTTTGAAAATGCTTAGTTTGAATAAAAGTCACAAAAACAAAAGTTTTATGACGACCGACGCTTTTTACTCTTTTAGCCCTTTTTACTAACCACTAACCCAAAACCACCTACCTCTAACCCAAGCCTAACCATTCCCCAAGTCCTCTTGATATTTACAAAGGTTTAAAGTTAAAAAGGAGGAGGATTGATTGCTTGGCAAGCATATGGTAGAAATAAGTTCCATGCCGGTCTGGAGTGTTTCACAAAAATACATCTTCGGCCGAGTGTTGAGTGATCTCCCGTGAGGTATGTGAACTTGTATATAAATGGAATTTTAAAGAGGCATCTTATGCCCAAATAAGTAATTCCTCTTATGAAACGTTCTAAATAAATCATAATGAATAGGATTGTAAATAGCATAAAAATAAAAACCAATAAAGATCTTGGATTCCCGACACTCAAGACAAGCCCAAAACTTCTCTTCTACCCATTCCATTTGGGTGTGTAAGCCACATAATAAAGAGTTTTGCTTGAGGACAAGCAAAAATTCAAGTGTGGGGGTATTTGATGTGTGTAAAATGCAACATATAAATTACATTAAATGAAGCATAAAACTAACCATTTTTTAGTACTAATGTTGGAAAAAGTGTGCTTTTGTCTTCCTTTTGTCTTTTCATAACCAAATGAGCTTAAATGAACAAAAGGAATAAATATGCAGCAAAAACTAACATAAATACAAGAAAAGGAATAAACGTGGCATGCCCGACCCCTAGACAGCATCTTCCCAAGCAAAAACAAAGAAACAGAAGGCTGACCACGGCCCCGTGCCCAGCGGACACGGGGGCGTGGTCAGGTGTCTGCAGAAAAGACAAAGTTGTAGAAACTTCTATTCCCAACAAGGGGGCATGCCCAGCTCAACACGGGTCGTGGTCAACGCTAAGATTCACCGAATCTAGTAAATCTTGATAGTAAAGATACGCTTCTGCACACGGGGCCGTGCCCAGCGAACACAGGGGCGTGTGGAGCCTAATACAGACAATTGCAATTAATGAAGAAAGAGAAAGAGGATGGACACGGGGCCGTGTCCGGGCTTCTGTGCAGGCAATAAATAGGGGTGCTTGGTTCACTTCAAAGGCATCCCTTGACAAACCACCTCTCTCCCACTTCACCACCACTCCACCACCACTACAACACCCACATCCACCAACATCATCCATCATCCACCTTAGAGTGTGTGTAGTACTCTCAGGATCCAAGATTGATAGTAAGAGTTCTTGTCAATCAAAGGCCATGTTTGGCTAAGCCTCTTACGTCACTTGGTGAAGACAAGTATTTAATGTAATACTTTTGATTTTTAATCTTTTCGCACTTTTTATTTGGTTTTGTATTAATGACTTTAATAACTAGTTTCTTATGTTGAAAGTGAAACTTCCTTATCATTTGTCTGTGGTGTCTTGGCGTTATTTTACTGTCTATATAAAATAAAAGATTTTCACCATTCATATCTCTACGGTCTATATAGAGATATGTTGGCTACCTGGTCGGGGGTTAAGGGAATGGTTTGGTAAGGTTCTTGCCTTGTTCAATGTATAGATCCTGCTAGGACCTAGGTCAAGCTTACTAGGACCTCCTTCAATACCCACTGGTATTGGATGGCGGGGGTGCGAATAGCTTGGTCCCCTCATAGGTAAACTACTATTAATACAATAACCCGGCTACTTGGGATTGTATCCCTGCTGACTCAAACCACTTAGCCGAGGGTAACGTCGCCTTTAAAAGAGGGGCCTACCACATTACGCATTAATAACTTAATTAATTATCTTTCAATATTCCGACCCTTTGGGATTGTATCCTTGCTGACTCAAACCACTGGGTTGAGGGTAACGTCACCTTCAAAGGAGGGTCCTACTACTATAACTAGGATAATCTCTTAAAAAGTGCAAAAGTGAGGAAATCATCAAAGGTTACATTAAAGGCGAGTCAGATCCAACTGATTCATCTTGTCTATCTGTTTTATTTTATTTTTATTTTTCAGGAATTTTGGTTTTTATTTTCATGTTTAAAACCTTTTCGAAAACTTTTGATTTGATTAGACGTTGAAGATAAACCGGTACTAAAAGCTCTTGTGTCTTTGGACGACCTCGGTATCTTACCAACGCTATACTACGCTCACGATGGGTGCACTTGCCCATATGTGTGTTTAGTGTTAGTAGAATATCGTGTTTTATAAATTTAAAACTTGACTAACGTGTTAAAAAGGGCTTAAAATATCATAAAAATATAACACACTCGACACGCATCAGCAACACATATCACCACTGTGACATGTGAAGTAAAACCCTTAACAACCCCTGTCCACGACAGGTGCTGAGTCCAAACTATAGTACTATCATTTCTAAGGTATCAGGCAACAATCACTGTGTAAAGATAACATACAAGAATTCATCGAGTAACACGTATAACATGCAATAATGGTCAGCGTATAAAAGTGTTTGCGTTGTGTGTCGATTGTGGTTTGAAATAGGTAACGTATGTAACACCCAAAAGTGCGTAAAGCAAAAAGGGATCGAGTATACTCACAGATGATGGTAGCTATTTAACACGATCTGTATTGGATTGAAGGGAGCGCTTAAAGTGAGCCTGATTATAGAACAATAGCATAAGCGATGAACAGTGTGTGAAACGGCGTGTCGGTGAAACAAGTTGACGGATAGTGATCCGATCAGATGACAATCCGGACGGATGGCCATTCGGTCGGATAGTCATTCGTTTGGGATGGATGTGTTTGTGTATGATGTGACTTTGAAGTTTTCGTTGTAGCATTTTAAAATGAGAGAAGTATCTCTACCTTTCAGGTAGTCTAGTCGAACGATCATCCGGACGGATGGTCATTCGAGCGATGGTAATTCGTTCCAGGCGAGATGCTTCAAAGACAGGTCCCTTGGTTAGAATAGTCATTCGATCGGATGGTCATCCGATCTGATGACTATTCGTTGGAAAATGATAATCTTTGAAAATTTGCTAAGAGTTTAAGTTATTTGAAAGCCACGGGTCATCTGATCGAATTGTCGTTCAATCGGATGGCAATCCGATCGGACGGCGATCCGTTCAGTAACCTGTTCATTTTGAAACTTGTAGAATTTGTTATGTTTAAAATGTTGCGGTTTGACCGAGACGGTATGACAACGTGTTAAACAACGGAAACTCCACCAAGTCCAAGTCATCCGATCGAATGGGAATCACCCCGTCCGATCAGTTAACTGTTCTTGACGGAACTTCATATCCAACCCATTAAGTCGGTCATCTCGTCGATATGAATCAGTTCTCAAACCAGCACTTCACTAGAGAATGAGTAGAAAGCCTGAACGAGGTCAGATTCTATCGGTTTTTGAGTGAAAAGTTAAGAACATTAAAGAAAAGTATAAATCAGTTGGAAGATGTTTAGATTATGAAAAAACATGTTGAAATCTCTTAGATCTGAGTTGTTCTTGGTGGAATGAGGTCACACTTTGAAGTTCATGAGAACCCATGATGACATCATCCTAGAATAGCCTAAATCAGCCGATTTCAAGGTGAAAAGTTAAGATTTGATGGTGAAAATGATGGGAAAGTGTGTGTAGATGATAGAAGTACAAGATTTGGGATGAAAACTTACAAGAATTGCGAGGAATCGAGAGAAAGTAGGCCAAGAGCGTGCTGGTCGAACGAGGGTTGTCACATCACATGAATAGTGATGTGACAGGTGATATTTATAGGTGGTGAGGAAGAAAGGCGGTGTGAGTGGTTCGATCGGAGGGCCTTCTAATCGGATGGACATCCGATCGGATGGTTATCCGGATGGATGACCATTCGATCGAATGGTCCTTCGATCGGATGGTTTGTGCGGGTTGGTTTTCGACTTTTCGTTTCATGCATTGATCGTTGCGATGCATTTAAACGAGTGTCGAATAAGCAGTGCGATAGTTTAAGTAACAGTTACACAAATAACATAACCAACATTGATGTACAAGAATTTATACATCTTTTAAACGTCAAATATGCCCCGTTTATGCGAAAACTCTTTGTATTTTCATTGATTTTGATTCTCATTTGAGTTGTTTGTGAAAATACAGGTCCAGGCTTCGCCCCGGTGTTGAAACGGAGGCTTTTGGAGCAAAATGGAGCGAAAACGAAACATTCCAGCAAACTGCCAGATATGGCACGACCGTGCCACCCAGGCGCACGACCGTGCCAGCCTTCCCAGCGTCGGCACTCTCGTCCAGCACTAGCACCCAGCAACACAACTGTCGGAGATCAAGGATCGCACGACCATGCCGGACACATGCACGACCATGCCTGGCCAAAATCAACCTCTGATATGCTCATCTCCGAGATCACACCAGTCATTACTGAGCACTCATCGACACGCACGACCACGCCATGGCCCGGCATGGTCGTGCCACCTCGGGAACGTTTGAGCAGGGTTTTTCCCAAAATGGTAGCAAACATGCTCAACAATCGAGAAAGTGGTTCTGACACTTGCCAAGCACTACCATGCCAAAAGGTGGCATGGTCGTGCCATTCTCCCAGCAGCTTAAATACGAGTTTCTAGCTTATTTGGAGGGGAGTTGGAGCATTTTGGTGAAGTTTTCTCTCAAGAATCTGGTCTTGGAAGCTTGTTGGAGCCAAGAGGGAGCCTTGAAGAGGACTTAATCACATGAAGATCTACTCAAACACCATTTTAATCTTGTCTTTAACTTGGTTAGCTTACTAGATTATGAACAATTTATGTTTTATTGCACTTGATTTGGTAGTCATGAGCCTTATGGGCTAAACATTTGTGTTGTCTAAACTTTGTTGAAGCTAATGAATATGTGATAACATGGAAGTAGATGTGATGATTGTTCTTGTTAATCTTCATGTTGATACTTAATCTTCTTCTTGGAATTCATGTGCATGTTTAAAGTTCTTATTCTTGAATGTTTGTTCATAAGTATTTACATGCTGTGTTGGAAAGCCCATGTAAAGATTATGATTATTGAATCTTGTAACTTGTTAGTATGATTCATATCATGAAACTAGGAATGGTGATTGCTAATGTGATATGAATGATGATTTGAGCATGTGTATGAATTCTAGCATCTAGATTTGGAAAGATCAAAAGTATGTTTATATGAATTCTATAGTTTGTGTTCATGTTAGTTTGATTATTTAGGCCAAAGTTGTTAGTTAGCATGACCATGATTGTGGTTCATATCAAGAACATGATGATAGTGCCAACTACTTGAAACCAAGTTAGGGTGATTAGTGTGTTGTTCATATTAGTTTTTCCTAATTTGTAGAGTTAGGAGTTTTGACAAACAATTAACTCATGATTAAAGATTAACATCAACTTAGCAAGTGAGCTTAAAAGAATAATTTTTTGGTGATTAGAATGTTAATTCATTTTAAGTTTTCCTAAGAATTATATGACTAGAAGCCTTGATTGGGGACTTAGTTAAAATTAGAGCTTGCACCATCACTAATCCTTCCTCTTTGTTGTCACATGTTTGTTAGTGGAGACTTAGTTTAGGCAACCTTTCTTAGATATTGTTCTTTTCTAGAATTTTTAGTAGTTTATTTATTTGCATATTAAGTTAGAAAAATCAAACCCATCAATTGAAAAGGATTTAAAGTAGCAAAAGTTTAGTATCGAGACACCGCATCCACGGATTGATATCCGGTTCTTGCCGATTAGCTATATTACCACCCGACGGGTACACTTGCCCTTTTGTGTGTGTAGTTAGTTCGTAGGTGAAAAACCATTTTTAAAACTAAAATTGTGTGAAGAAAAACTAAATTAAAAATATATTTAATTCACGCACATCAAACATACAACAACATAAATAAACTTGCGTTTCCAGTTCGCGATGAGATTGCGTTGCGATAGAGTTGCGATTGCGATTAATCACCTCAAACATATAATAAACATGCACAAGTAACACATAATAGTACACACACGTAAAACAATATCCAGAACATGCGATTCAAGTTGCGACGCGATAGCGATGAGATTAGGGTTAAGTAGATTAGCGATTAAATAGCGATTATTGCATTTACTCCACATAATACAACTAAAGTAACATAAACTAGAGTATCGAATTACAAGTTAAAGAGTACAATCAATAATTAAGCAAGGAATGACAGATCGAGTTAGCAATCTTTTCTTCCTTTGACTTTGACTTGTACTTTGATTTCAAAGATGCGGGTTGTTACAGCATATATATAGTAGGAGTTGGCTACAAAGCCAATTTTCCTACAAAGTGTAGGAAGCCACCACAAAATGACATGTGGCAAGTAGTTATTTTAATGAAAAGGGCAAGAAGGTAATTATATATTATTATATTCATGATATATATTTATTATAATTAACACATGAGAAATTTAAGGAAACCAAATATCACATTGAAATAAAATTGACAGTTATATTAGAATCAATTCATTGTTTATCATTCAAGTTTCAATTCTTCTTCTTCTAAAGTGGTTCGCTGAAAAAAACATGGCGTCACTGTGTGTTTTATCACTAAAGCACAATGCTATGAACACATCTACGTAGCAGTCAGTAACTGGTTCGTCATGTTGTGTTTTATCAGTCAGTAACTGGTTTATCATTGTGTTTTATCACTAAAACACACTACTATGAACACAACTAATATCCAACATCAAGTGTAGTAAAACACAGTACTATGATCAAACTTTAAAAAAAATGTTGTCTTCAACAAAACATACTGAATACATATATATGCAGGATCTAATCACAATGTAGCTTTAACACATCAATCCTTAAAAAAATATCAATATAAAAAACAACACCTTTACCAAGTTAGTCACTTGTTCATCACATTGTGATTTATCACTAAAACACATTACTATGAACACAACTAATATCCAACATCAAGTGCAGTAAAACAAAGTATTACGATCAAACTTTAAAAAAAAAAACATGCTGTCTTCAACAAAACATACTGAATACATGTATATGCAGGATCTAATCACAATGTAGCTTTAACACATTAACCCTTAAAACAATATCAATGTAAAAAAACACCTTTACCAAGTTAGTCACTTGTTCGTCACATTGTGTTTATCAATAAAACACACTACTATGAATACATCTAGTATCCAACATCAAGTGCAATAAAACATAGTATTATGATCATCTCTTACGCTTGTATTTCATGCTGGATTGGTAATCTTGATCCATGATTCTTGCTAATTTTGGTATACAAGATGGTTATCTGTAGTGGGTTTTAGATAGAGAGAAGGAAATGTGCGAGATTATAGGAGGTGTGCTATTTTTCGTAGTTATTCGATTGATTTAAAACATGGTAAATGACTAGACTACCCCTAACATATTATAACAATTATATAATGACACACAAATATTACTAAAATGCCACCAACTTGATCTCGACCATTAACACACCCATCCAATGGCTAGGATCGTTTCCTACACTTTGTAGGAAAAACACACTTTGCGCAGAAACCCCACTCACTCTCTCTCTCTCTATATATATATATATATATATATATACACACTCTATAAAATACATTAGACAAGAACATTTTAAGATATCCAAAAGTTAAGAAGTTTTTATTATTTAATACACGACATTTTTTTTTTTTGAATTTTTTTTACAAATGTTGTTATAATACACGCATCTACGTTTATGAAAAATAATTTTGGTCCACCTCGCCCCGTACGGTGTAGTTCTCACGGTTCTTACAACTCGAGGTGGTTCTCATTTTAGCGGTCCCCTATATATATATATATATATATATATATATATATATATATATATATATATATACGATTAGGTTCAAAAGTGAACACTAGTGTAGTTTGCGAACTGAGCGAACTAATCCTGGCTATATATGTGTGTAGATCAATGGCCATGATTTGATGATAAAATACACTAGTGTATTTTACGATTTGATGATGAAATCCTAGCCATCCACGTGTGTAAATCAATGACCAAGATTTGTTCACTCAGTTCGCAAATACATTAGTGTTCACTCTAGAACCCCACCCTATATATATATATATATATATATACATATATATATATATAGGGAGGAGATCATGCGAGAACCACCCTTATTGCGAGAACCAATGTGAACACAACCTAAAATAGCTAAAAAAAACCTAAAAAAACCCAACTCCCACCCCCCCCCCCAAAACCTAACCCCCCCCCCCCCCCCAAGCTAAATGCTAAAAACTAAAACCCCCAAAAAACCTAAAAAAAAAAACCTAAACCCCCCCCCCCCCCAAAAAAAAAAAAAAAAAAACCTAAACCCCCCTCACCCACCGCCCAAAAACCTAAACCCCCCCCCCCCCACCCCCCAAGCTAAAATGCTAAAAACTAAACCCCCCAAAAAACATAAAAAAATCTTTAAAAAATCTAAAAATATTTTTTTTAATATTTTTTATGCTCAAATCGCTACTTTTAGTTGCAAAAATTTTTTTTTTTTTTTTTTTTTTAATTTTAATTTTTTTTTTTTTTTGCTTCGAAAAGTAGCGATTTTTATCTAAAAAATATTAAAAAAAAAATTGTGTGATTTTTAGTTATTTTTAGGCATTTTTGGTTGTGTTCACATTGGTTCTCGCGGTTCTCGCATGATCTTCTCCCTATATATATATATATATATATATATACACTCTATAAAATACATTAGACAAGAACATTTTAAGATATCCAAAAGTTAAGAAGTTTTTATTATTTAATCCATAAGGTACAACCTAAAATAAGGGTAAATCAGTCTTTCAAACACTAATTACACTGTAATCCCCCCATCTTAATTACATTTTAATTCACTCATCTTTAAAACAAATATATATAATTAGTTAGTCGTTACATTTTGCCCTTCTATAAAATACCAACTACCGCACGATTTCTAAATAATCATATTTTTTTGTACGTTAATATCTAAAAACAACACCATAAAAAAGAGTATTTTATTCTTTGTAAATTGAGTATAGTATTGTTATAGTTTTTTTGAATTAAAAATTTTATTTTACAAGATTAAAAGTGTCTTGGGTAAGCATTAATTGAATTATTAACCGAAACTGGAACAAAAAAAAAAAAGAAACTGAACCGAAATCAACCAAAAACTGAAGTAACTGAAAATCGTTTAACCGAACCCCAAATTAACCAAAACTGGTTATTTATTCTTTTTGTACCATCGTTTAACCAAATCTAAACGAACCGACCTGAACCATTCGTATTTTCATATATGTCTAGATTTTATAATTTTAGTTCATGTATTTTATATTTTACACCTCAATTTTATGTATTAATATCTTTCAGTTTAAATAACGCTATAATCAACCACTAATCTAACACCAAAATTTTCATAAACTCTTTCTTAAAAAAAAAAGAGCTAAATAAGATAGTATTACTACATTGAAAGAACTTGAAACTTAAGTCCGATTGTTAGTTAGCGTCAATATATTTTTTGAACGGTGACTTTCTTTTTGAGTGGCTCAATGTCATACCGCCTAATCGGTGGGCCTAGCCAAGTCTGCCCAGACTTACGTTATCTTAACCGGGCCCGCGCTGGGTTGGCCAGACGTTCCCCCGGAAACCGTACTGCCTCCACACGAGTTGCCTCGCTGAAGTAACAGCCGGATGAAAACCGGAGTGCGGCTCAAGATCGAACCCCCCTCGATGGGTTTGTCACCATCATTGCCCAATATCCATCCAAATATGACACAAGTGGGAATTGAACTTGAGTCTCCATTGGAAAACCCAAGTCTCCTACCACTAGACCAAAAGTGGGGGATAGTTAGCGTGAATATATGATGCTACTTCTTTTTAGCTTTTTGCTCACTTCCATATAGATATGTTAATGTATCAATAATTAGGTTAAATCTTTTTGTGGTTAATGAAGTATTTTCTAATTGATTAAACAACATATTTTAGCTTTCTTCAACTACAACAAGCTTATACGAAAAAGAGAGAGTTTATGAAAAATTTGGCGTTATATTAGTGGTTGATTATAGCGTTTTACGAAAAAAGAGTTTATGAAAATTTTGGTGTTATATTAGTGGTTAATTGTAGCGTTTTTTTAAACCGAAAATATAAATACATAAGATTAAGGTGTAAAATATAAAATGCATGAACTAAAGGTTCAATTAATATTGGTTAAACGACGGTACAAAAAAATCTATGGCTGGCTAATCGTACGCAACAGGCTCGAAGATCCCTGGTTTTGGAAGGCACATGAGTCCGAACGCTTTGTTGAATGTGTGACCAACACTAGGTAGGTACCTGTACAGGTGAGGTGTCGGTCGGTCCTAGAAAGTTTTGGTTAATTCGGATTTAAGTTAAACGGTTTTCAATTAATTTGGTTTTTCAGTTTCGCCTATTTTCGGTTCGGTTTTGATAAATGATTCATTCATTGCTCACCCTAGACAGTGTTAATCACGTAACATATCAAATTTTTTAATTAAAAACTATAGCAATACCACACTCAATTCAAAGTTAATAAAATACTCGTTTTTATAGTGTTTTTTTTTTAAATATTAACGTAAAAAAGGTTATGCATGTTTAGAAATTGTGGGGTAGTTAGTATTTTATAAAGGGGTAAAGCAAAAACTGAATTAACTAAAAACCGTGGGGTTGTTAGTATAAAAAGGTTATGACTATTTAGAAATCGTGGGGTTGTAATATTTTAAAGCGTAATTAGTGTTTGCAAGACTAATTTACCCCCATTTTAGATTGTACCTTATCCATTAAAGCAAAATAAAAGTTCTTAACTTTTGAGTATCTTAAAATGACATTGCTTTATGCACGATATATATCAAAGAAGTTATTAAAATAATAACCATTAAGTTATATAAAGGGGAAGCAAGTAGTAAAAAGAATATAAAACAAAAATTTTAAGAGTAAAATGCCAAAATTTTCCCTAAGGTTTCATATTTTCTTATTCCATCCAAAAGGACAAAAATTTCCTTCATTTTAACTAGGAAAATAAACTAAGTTAGTGATTTGGATTGAAATGACAATAAAACCCAAACTTGATGGATTCAAATGCAAAAGAAAAAAATACAACAAACAAATATGACCAAACCTTATGGACGATTTTAGCATTTTAGCATTTTACTCATTAGAATATCTATAATCTATAATACTATATTAAGAGAACTGGGTTTTTTTACCCTTTTCGTAATTTTGCCATCGGTACAAATCTTGAAGCACCGTGTACAAATGAAGCAAGCCATTTTAGAGGGGGGAAACTTGGACATTGTCCAAAGTTTTAAGACACTTTAAGGGTAATCTAGACATTTCATTCACGGAATTCATGCCCACTTATGTCTTTCATTAATTGAATTAAATTAAGGAATTAAATAAAAGTTTTATAATAATTAAAGGAATTAATTGATTAAATTAAAGGTTAGACATGGAACCATTGGGATTTTTACACATTTTGAAGCAACATGTACAAGAGAGCCAAGCTATTTTAGAGGGGGTAAACTTGCGCATTGTCAAAAAAATTAAGACACTTTAGGGGCATTTTAAGGATTCCGGCACCTTTATAACCCTTCGTCAATTAAAAATTGAATGGCACCTTTGTAACCCTTCATCAATTAAAAATTGAATGTATGATCCCCTCAATAGAAATCTTGAAGCAATCACCAGATACAAATTAATCAATCCATTGCGATTCAATTCAATTCTTTAATTCCTTTACTTTGTCTTTTAAGTTTCCCCTCAGTTTCCACTCACCCCTTTTAACATCCGCGCAATGGAAATCAAACACCCATAAATCGGTCCACATATCAAGTTCGCTTCTTGTTCCCCCTGTAATTTGGTTTTCATTTTTGTTTGTTGTTTAATGATGTGGGTTGATGTGAATTGACCTGGTTTTTCTTTTCTACTCACTATTGATTTGGATGTTGTGTAAAATGCATACCAAGTGCTTGATGGAATGCTTAAACCTTCAACTCTTCACCAGTTACGTTTCTCTTTTGTTTAATTTTACTTCAAAAGTCTTTTAATTTTTATTTTCTTATTACATTTTTCTGTAAACCCATCAGTTGCATTTGTATGAATGTTCGATTTATGGCAAAATATTTGTTTCACCATCTACTTATCTATGAAGTTTTGTTATTCAAGTAGAACGAAGACTAGAAGATTATGAAGACGTCAAAGACCACCAATCACCAATTGAAGCCAAGCTAATGCCCGTAAAACATAAGGTAGGTCTTTACCCAGATCGATTTAGTGTGTCTTGACTATTTATTATTCTTAAATTTGGCATTGTTTTGTTATATCAATTGCTTAAGTGCTTATACTTTAATTCTACAAGTTTGTGTTTTGTTTAGTAATGGTACAATTTACATTCTATGTCAAGTCATTCCTATTGGTAAGTAGGGTTACAATTATATATGCTCCTCTCTAAACTAGATGGTCTAATATTATTTGTTTATGTTGTTACAGTATGTACAAATGCAAGTCTATATTGGAGATATATAATGATGCTCAGGCTGTTGGGTTAATCAGGTTTTGTTTGCGGGTCACGGGTCGGCACGTTATCGGGTCATGGTTCAAATGGTTATTCGTTTACAGTTCACGGGTATGGGTCAGCCGGTCACGGGTCAAGTAGCTAAATGATCCAGGGTAAATGGGTCTTTTGACCATGTAAATGGAGGTGACTTTGTGAGATTGTTGAAGCCTATTGCAACAAGTTTTGACCAAGTTATGTGGACGTGATACAAATCTTGAAGCATCGTGTACAAATGAAGCAAGCCATTTTAGAGGGGGAAACTTGGACATTGTCCAACGTTTTAAGACACTTTGAGGGCAATCTAGACATTTCATCCATAGAATTCATGCCCACTTATGTCTTCCATTAAATTGAATTAAATTAAGGAATTAAATAAAAATTTTATAATAATTAAAGGTATTAATTGGTTAAATTAAAGGTTAGACCTGCAACCTTTGGGATTTTCATGATTTAATAGTATGTATAAATATAAACAATCTATACTACCTTATTAAGAGAACTAGGATTTTTACCCTTTTATTAATTTTACATTGTGTACACATTTTTAAGCAACATGTACAAGAAGGCCAAACTATTTTAGATGGGGTAAACTTGCGCATTTTCCAAAAATTTAAGACACTTTAGGGGCATTTAATTGACTTAGGCATCTTTGTAACCTATAATTAAGATAAATGTATAAAATTTTTCATAAGTATTACTCATCAATATTCTATGAATATCAGATAAATGTATAAAATTAATAATATTTCAAACATATATTTATATAACAAGTTATCCAAACCAAACTCCTCGTGGAGTTGAAAACTTTAAAAGATAAACCCGGTGAAACAAACCATGCAAACTGCAGGCCAACAACGATTACACCTTAACTTTAGGTTTCATTTATGATACTGATTTCCAGTTAATTTTATTCAGTCCTAGGTGATATGTTATATTTGTTCTTTCATCCAACCATTGTTACGCATTTCAAGTTAATTTATCATAACTCACATGTTTCGTTTTGTAAGATAAGAGTGACATGTTGGGTTTTGTAACGAATAAACTTCATACTCAAAAGTCAACATTTATAATACATATTATAAATGAATATGATACAGTCGGGATACCCGCCGCAACGCACGAGCTTTCCCACTAGTTACTAAATAAAAAATATAATCCCTAGCAAGAACTTGAGCAAAGTTACATCAATACAATACATACATTAAAGAGTAAACTTCCGTTTTGCTCCGAGTGGTTTGGTCGTTTTAACAGTTTTGACTTAATCCTTTAAAAACAGTCATTTTCCTCCAATAGTTTACTATGTTTTTCCCATTCTGCTCCCCGCCTCTAACTCCATCCAAATTGTTTGTTAAGTGAAAGGGTATTTTGGTAACTTCAAGTATAAAACTAAGGGTATTTTAGTAAAACAACAAATAAAGATTATATTATATAATATAATATTATATATAACAAAACCCACAACCTCTCCCTCTGCTAATCGTTATCAACGCGACCCTACTTCATTTTCTCCGGCGAGAATTCCAGCTACCACCTGTAATATCCGTCAAAATCGGACGTCCGAAATCCGACCCGGATTGTAAAACCGGACCCTTATCAATAAAATAAAAATAAGAATTTTTAATATATTTTTCTTTTTAATCGTCCCGTTTTGCGTTAGATTAAAACCAGAATAAAAGTGGAGGTTTATAAGCGAGACTCAGTAACTGACGTGATGTCGTGGTCATAATCAAATTTAATCCAAATACAACTAAATAGTTAGCGGTAAGTGGGTATCGAACACAGGGAGTTTGTGGAATATGTGTTATTTAGAAGATTATCTAACTTGACTAAATTAGACTACTTGCAAGAAAAGTAAATTTCAAGAGTTGGTTGAATTGGATTGGTTTTAAAAACTAAAAATACTAATTAATTTGCAAAATGAGAATTTGAGTTTGTAAACAATTTGGAGACAAATGACCATCCTAAGTTTTCGGTTTGCTTCAACAATTGTGTTATCATCCACTAGAAAGAACTACATAGACATAGTTCGTGTGTAATTACTTATTGTGATAAAAGGGAACGAAGTACTCAGATTCCGAGAACGTGAGGTTGTTACCCGATGACCAATCAACCCTTACCCAATCCTAATTTTACCCATGATATCTCGATTGCCAACGGCACCAAGAACGTATGGTTTCAAACTAGAAAAAATCATAAGAATTAACAATTTACAACTAAGCAATCACACACCATGATAAACAAAACATAGATAAAGTTTATCATTCTAGAAATATGGAATCAAAACACAACCGTCTTAAACAAACCTTCAACCTAGGATGACCATAGAGTGTTTAGCCACGCATAGCTTCAAACAACATCTTAACACAAGTTTCAATGTTCATCAAGATCAAAAACAATAAAACCTAATGATTTTCAAGTGTTGTTGTTGCCAAAAAGTCTCCAAGATAGCTCACAAATTCGTCCACAATGATTGATAACCGAAAACAAGTGAAAAGCCTCCATAAAATCCATCAAATTGGCCATTAAATGAGGAGTTACACATTTTGGATCAGACGGAGCCGTAAGCTACGCCTCTCAGCCGTAGCTTACGGCAGTCAACCAGCCCAGAAAGTCAACCCAGAGCCGTAAGCTACGGCTGGGTGCTGTACCTTACGGCTATCATCAATCCTTTACGGCCCGAACTTCCTGTTTTACGGTGGCACACTTTGGATCATGATGGGAGCCGTAACCTACGGCCCCTAGCCGTAGGTTACGGCGGTCAGTGTACTTTTTCCTTATTTCCTTATAACATCTCTAGCTCCTTCACACTTCATTCCCAGCAACTCCTAGCATCCATCCAACCTTCTAAAACTTTCATCTTGAACACTTTAACACCTGCATCATCAATATCTTGTGATTACCTAATTCACGCAAATAACCGGATAACATATGGGTGTTTATTCTATTTAAAGCACTTAAGGGTTGTCCCACGGACCACCCGTCACATCCCCACACTTACCCGTTGCTTGTCCCAAGCAACCCATTCAAAACTATTCAACAAACACAACAACCAATTATGCAAACCAAGCTAAACATGCCATCCTTTTACTAACCTTCAACCATACCATAAGACACACCCCTCGCCAAACTCTCGGTGACAAGAATTACTAACATAATGCTAAACCACTCAATGCGTGTATGTGTGTATGCGACAATAAGCTTGTATAAGAATCAAGTTTCCTCCTAACAAATATCTAGCATGCTTATGAATCAAGGGAAACTTACGGGTTGTAACAGGGCTAGGTGCAAAGGTAGGAAAATGGTAGAACATATATATAAGAGCTAATTTGATTTGACCCGGTTTTTATTTTCACTACTAAGCAAAACAACCATCAACTATATACAAGATATCTTCAACTTCTCAACTACTATTGCAACTAAATACTTCTTTTTGCATTTTTCTCATGTTTTTCTCTTTTTTTTTTTTTTTCAACAATAAACTTCAAGAATAAATACAAGAACATCAACACTACAACTAAATTCCTAAACCGGGTCATCTCAATCGGTAAAATTTTGTAGGAAGTAGGCTTGGGTCACAACCGAACAGTTTAAGGCTCAAACGTGGCAATCTAAAGACCAAACCCCCACCCCTCACAATACCAAGCTCATATATGTAAAGTATGAGGTCCAACCCACCAATTCCCACACTCTCACACATCTAGACGAGGCTACCTACAAGTCCCCTATCATTTCCAAAAGCATGCTAACTCTAGGATTTAACAAGTATTCACACACAAGTTCTATTAACACACGACACACACCGCCACTCAAACAAAGAATTATCAATAACAAACATATGTGGCTCAAATTCTCACCAAGAAGAGACTAGGAATGGGTGTCGGTGTGTCAAATGGCATAATATCAAGTTTTCAAATTTTGACAATGTTTCGCTTGGGTTTACAAAATTTTAAAACTCTCAAAAATTTCCCCCATCCCCACACTTGGGATACATTGTCCCAATGTATGGCTTTGAGGGAAGAATCGCTTTTACCCAAAAACATTAGCTTTCGCTAATACTCTCAAACCCAAGTTTTTTTTTTTTTTTTTTTTTTTATCTAAAAACACCACCAACTTTCACACCCCAACAAACACATCAACATCAAAACACCACCCTACCTCCCAACCATAAACATAATAAACGACATAAACGAATATACACAAATGTACAAAGGAACAAGATACGACCTGGCTAGTAATATTTTGGCTGAGGGGGCCCAAAGATAGATGTCATCATATCCTTCCACTCGCCAAAGCCAAATGCTCCACCGCTACTGCTGCTTCCTTGATCACCACTCGGATTCGCCTGTTGTTAACTCATAGCATGTGGATCCACCCACTGAGAATGATGCAATGGTGGGGTGGGATGCGACACACTACCGTCATACGGTGGCAATGTAGTGTAGTCCACAACTGGCGGATCCGCTTCAATTGGCTGGCCCGAATGCCACTGGTCATGTACACGTCTCTGACGATCATCTAAATAGCGGTTGTTCACTTCTTCTTCATGAGCATACATATGAGCACGGTTCCATTGCTCACTCCTATCATAGCTCCGCTTCAAAGCCCTCTCTATACTTGCCCCCATGAAAGTTTGTTGATCAAAAAGCACTTGATTTGGTTCACTCCATCCTCCAAAAGTGGGAGGCCGCCTTTGTTCAATAATTTGACCCATATCTCCCGCGTGGGCCCAATAAGGATCATAGGCTTGCTGTGCATAATCAAATGCACCCCCCACATAACCAGCTTGCACACCGGCCCCTTGAACTGGAGCATCAACCATAAAGGCATCTTCGCGGTAATCCTCATCTCCACTTACCTCTTCATCTCCACTTACCTCCGGCTCCTCAGCCTCACCCGGTCGTAACGGCCTCGCGTCCACCTTCAACGCTCTCCACCTTCTCCCATCTGTTTTCAACCTATGATACCTCTCCGTTTCTGTGTAAATCCAATCTGACCCAAGACTCTTAAGGTCGAATGGTCTAAACCTCTTGTAAGAACCTTTCTCATCACCTTTAATTGCCCCATATTTTTTTAACAATGCCGTAATCAACCGGCAATGAGGTATAATCTTTCTTTCTCCACTAATTTTGCTCAACCAGATGTTATGCAACACAAGAAATCGGAAAGGGACCTTGGGAGATCCATGCATCATCATATATAGAATCGGTACTTCTTGATGCCGCACTTCCATCTTGTCACCCCGCCTTGGAACCACATTATATATGCACAATGTCAACAACAATTTCGCTTCCATTCTCAAATTGCTCCTATATAACTTCCCATGTGTTGTGCCCGGAAGGAAAAGGTAGTCAAGCATATTTTGCCATTGCGGATGCTTGTTGGGCTCGTGGTATAGATCTTTGAGACTCGGGTTAATGTACTCATTTGCGGGTATGTCGTCAAACCTTGCTATTTTGCGCAAAGAGTCATAACACATTTCTACTTTCACCCCATTACACCGTCCAACGAGCCTCATCTTGCTTGGGGACTTATACGGGGGACATTCAAGTGAAGCCACCCATTCTTGAATCTGCTTGTCATACATCTTCTTCACTTCCCCGTCATAACATTTCAAAGCTGCACCCCAACCCAATGCTTTAAACCTGTCCGTTATCCCGAATGGCCCGAAATCAACCTCTTTGATTTCCTTCTCACAAATAAACGCTTCACCCCTTTGTTTTAAGTTGTTCATTTGTTCATGAAACAGATCCTCTCTCCATTCCTCAGGTTGATCTAACAATGAGCCGGTTGTCCAATCCGGCTTCGGACCCCTTGGAGGTGCATCCTCCTCCGAGTCCGGGTCACCAACCCGGGTCAATCTCCTCCTCTTTAGTTGCTCCTCTTGAGGCGCATTAGAAGAACTTGCAATTCCTTTCCCTTTTTTCGTCACCATGCCTACACACATTCAAACATCAACCACATAAACAAATCAAGTTAGTACTTTTCCCAATCTTCCCCACACTTGCTTCATGTTATGGGTGTAGATGTGCAAAAATCAAAATTTCATTCTTTCAAACAAAATTTTTGCATGATGTCCCTATAAATCAGAATTTTTCCAAAAATTTCCACTAGACATCAAACACATTTACACCCAAACATTCAATGGCTTACTAAAATCCTATCATCTATCTCATACAAGCAAGTGTGTAAGCAAAAACTATAATGAAAACTTACAAACCTTAATGTACATCAAATAATGACAAGAAATTGCATACCTTGGTGTTGTAGAAGATGAGAATCACAAAAACTTGAAGTTTACACAAAAACCCACAAGAAACCCCAAATTTTCGGCACCCCTAGGCTCAAATCCGACCCCCAAAACAAAGGAATCTTCAAGATACAAGAGTAAATCTGAATTCCTTGTGAAATTTCACCCAAAATGGACCCAAAAATCACTGAAATCGGACTTGATTTGAGAGAGATATGAAGTTTTGAAGGTTATGGAGGTTAGGGTTCTTATGAAGAGAAAGATGAAGAGGATGAATGTGTGGTTGGGGAATGATGTTAAGAATGAGTGGATAGGGTAAGTTTAGATTTTGTTTTTATAAAAATGTTTATTATTATTTTCGGTTTTCTTATTGTTTTTATTATTATTAATTTTTTTTTTTATGTAACCGTCGACAACAAAGGATCTTCAACATTTCAGCACGTGCCGTAACCTACGGCACTCTGCCGTAGGCTACGGCGAGACCTGGGATTTTTGGGTGTCACCGTAAAACAGAAGCCTGGAACCGTAAGGTTCAAAATTATATACATGGGTCGTAAGCTACGGCTAGGTGCCGTAACTTACGGCTGGACCTGGGCAACAAAGGTGATCCAAAAACATGAAAATTTTTGAATTTTTTTTTTTTTTTAACTTATGTAAAATTGTTTAATTTTTTTTTTTTTAATATTTTGAAAACATGAAAATTTAACCCTACCCCCCGTTAAAAACCCGTGTTGTCCTCAACACTATGCTCGGGAAATTCGCAAGGATTTCCCCACACTTGTTTCAAACACCGGTTCTAAACGGGACTTTATTCAAAACACAAAACTACACTACAATATGTACAAAATACCAAACCTGGGCCTCTTTCAAGTTTCCTCATCATCCAATGGGCGTAAAATGAAGCCCACTTTGTCGAGATCAATATGGTTAATGTCGTTACCTTCCAAGTACGGTTTGAGTCGATGCCCGTTCACCGTTTGTTGTCTATTGGATTGTTCGTCTTCTATATCAACATCACCAAATTTTCCCACTCTTCGGATGATGTAAGGACCCATCCACTTGCTCTTGAGTTTTCCCGCAAACATCTTCAACCTTTAATTGTACAACCACACCTTTTGACCCACTTCGAAGTTCTTTTTCCTTATCTTTGCATCATGAACTTTCTTCAGTTTGTCTTTGTATGCGGAAGCACATTCATAGGCTTCATCTCTTATCTCCTCGATCTCATTCAATTGCAACTTCCTTGTTCGACCCGCTTCGTCATAATCCGCATTAACAGTTTTAATGGCCCAATGCGCTCGATGTGCTAACTCCATTGGTAAATGACACCCCTTCCCATACACCATCCGATAAGGGGTGGTTCCAATTGGAGTTTTGTAGGCCGTTCGATATGCCCACAACGCATCATCAAGTTTACTTGACCAATCTTTTCGATCCGTTCTTACCGTCTTCATGAGAATCTCCTTAATTTGACGGTTGGACACTTCAACTTGTCCACTTGTTTGCGGATGGTACGGTGTCGCCACACGATGGTTCACATTATATCTTTTAAGCAATTTTGCAAAATTAAAATTTTTAAAATGTGAACCGCCATCACTTATTATCACCCTTGGCACACCGAAACGAGCGAATATATTGGATTGCACAAACTTACACACCACAGAATGATCATTGGTCCTTGTAGCAATGGCTTCTATCCATTTTGTCACATAATCTACCGCAACCAATATATACAAGAACCCATTCGAATTAGGAAACAGACCCATAAAATCTATCCCCCAAACGTCAAACACCTCCACCACCAAAATCGGTTGTAGAGGCATTTCATCCCGCTTCGATATACTTCCAACCTTTTGACAATTTAAGCAATTCCGGGCAAACTCACAAGAATCTTTGAAAATTGTGGGCCAGTAAAACCCACATGATAGCACCCGGTAACCCGTCTTGTTCCCACTAAAATGCCCACCACATGCCGATGAATGAGCATGGGTCAAAATTTCTAAAACTTCAGTTTCGGGAACACACCTCCTTATCACTTGATCGGGTCCAATCTTGAACAAATCCGGTTCATCCCAAATGTATTGTTTAACTTGACTCAAGA